>CAJQUW010014855.1:0-240241 GCA_907163375.1 Prostheceraeus crozeri
GCCCACTCTCCTATTCTAGTTAACGATACCACGAGCGCTAAAAAAAGGTTCTATGGTTTGAACTGTTAAAGCGCCGTGTTGCAGCTGTTATATTAGAAGACAAGTAACCAAAGAATTAAATATTTTGTTTATCTGCATCGGTTTGCTAGAGGTGTGGTTAATTCGAAATCGACGGCACATCGAAGAACCTATTAAGTGGGCTGAAAGGAATTCCTAATACCTTACAGAGATAGGAGAAAAAGGCGTGCTTCGCTTGCGGATTAATGTGAGTTCCAGCAAAGTGCTTCGATTGCCAAAATTCCTTCAGATTCGAAGAATTCAGATCATTGGCCACAAGTTTTCTCCATAATGTTGGCCCTTCCGATCATTATTAAAAATAGTAGCAAGCGCACGAAAATTACAAGCAAAACAAAAATAAAGAAAATCGGTCAATCAGAGCCAGTATAGCACCATTATTCATCAACAATAATGTAACTGCTACATGTGATTAACTGGACTTCATGTTCCATAGCTTCCTGACTTCGTTGCGGTGGTGTTGGCAGCACTCCTGATTGCTTTCAGCTAGAAATCTATCTCTTACCGGTTGAAAACAATACAAAGCACAAATGAACAATAACGTGATCGCATTCACAAAAGGCAAAGTGTCAGCCTTGCTAGAACTAGGGTTTTCTTTGCGAGCTACAAGCAAGCGACTAAATGTCCCTTACACAAATGTGCATCGATGGCATAATGATGATTTTCGACTCTGTCGTATAGAGGGCTCTGGCCGTCCACGCAAAACATCCAAACGTAGAGACCGCCTAATTTTGAGATTTGTTAAAGTTGATCCAAGTCTCTCGTTAACTGAGATGGCTGCACTAGTCTCGTCTATTTCTAAGTCCACTATTCGTAGAAGACTTATTGAGTCGAATTTCAAGAGCTGTAAGAGGCCCTCTCAGATCGAATTATCAGATCAGCATACAAAAAGACGTTTCAGATGGGCAATGAGTCATTGTCACTGGCGAAATCAATGGGATCGGGTTGTCTGGTCTGATGAGGCATCAGTCCGTCTGAAGAATAGTGATGGTCGATTGAGATTATGGATAAAATCTGATCAGGAAATTCCGAGACATTTACATCGTCCCCGGGTACAAGGTGGTGTGACTCTACTGATTTGGGCTGGCATTTGGACCAATGGCCGCTCTGAACTTCACATGCAGCAAGGAACCATGAATTCTGAACGCTATGTGAATGTTTTACGAATGAACATTGGCCAAATGACAGATCAACTTGGTGATCCATCGACTTGGTTATTTATGGATGATAATGCTACGTGTCACAGGAGTAGTAGAGTCAACTTATGCAAGTCTCAATTAGGGCTTAGGATATTATCTTGGCCAGCTCGTTCTCCTGATCTGAATCCCATAGAAAATGTATGGAGTATTCTAAAACGTAACGTTCTTCGTTCACTGCTACCTACAGATGGCGTATCACAACTTACGTCACTGTTTAAAAAGAGAGTGGAGAAAGTTAGATCAGTCAAAAATCAACGATATCATCGAATCAATGCCTAGACGAATTGGTAATGTCATTGACAATAAGGGTAGGGCCACAAAATATTAGCTTCTTAAGAACCGTTACTGCATCATAGCTTATCAGATTATATAAAGACATTTAAATATATTAGGGACATGAAATAACATGAAAAATGCTTTCTGTATCATACTTATGTTTTATTTAGTCAAATTTTAGGATAATCCACTTTTTATGAAACGGACTGTAGTTCACTTGATGATTTCACCATCGTCTTCCCACCATTCCTTACTGCATAGTGAATACCCTGAATCGAATGCTTGCCAAGACAGGGATGTGTGTGCGAAGTGATATCAAAGCACGCACGCATCTCTCACTGGCTCTGGTGTCCTCTGCTGACAGCTTATTGTTTGCCATTTCCAATAGCAAGCGATACACGAACTATCCATTCGAGAAGGAGCAAGATGTCTAATGTGATGTGCGATTTCGATATTAAGGCTAAATAATTAACCGAATAATAATTCGATATCAACCCTTCCTTTCTAGGAAACCGACGCGCGCAATGAACAATTCTGGTACAATAACATATCTTGAATGGTCGAAGAAGTAAATGCCGAACAAGCCGCATTAAAACCGTAATTTGCCAACAACGACACTAACAATAAGAATGCTCGAATACGATCGCTTCGTGTCGGTCACAGATGGCAAACAATCATAGCATACAAATAACAAGGATTCCAAGGAGCACGCAATATTTATGAAATTAACAAGTTTTCAGCACTCATAATACCACTGTCCTAAAATCCATACATTTACATGATTCCTTCGAGCAGTCTATTTTAAACAATGGTCCTTGTGTTTCAAACTGTTTGAAACACGTTTGTTTTTTTCCCAACCCTATTCATTTTGCAGGCCTATTCTATTTTTACTAGCATCCTTTTGGTGCACGGGCCTAGCTTTTCTTCCCTCATCCATGCAAAAATAGAAAATACATAAACTATTTTTAATACGGCTTTCCCCTCCGAAGCATAGTTCTAACTTCTATGGCTATCGGTCAAATCTGGGATTAGAAAAAATTCTTGGACGCCATTGTGACAAAACTACGTTGCCTGCTGGCTACTAAATTTCCCCGACTTAGATGAGTGCCCCGCTGTCACTTTTCAATGGGTGGCCTCTTCTCTCAGTAACTGAAACCATGCATATCATCTCGGATGTAACAATAAAAAGCACCGTTACCATCGAGATAATGATGAACGAGTTTACTGAGTAATGATAACATCAGCCACAAAGGTCGACCGACTTAGTTTTGAATTCGCATCACGCAACTTTAATCCGCGCAGAATCCACAATTGTAAAAATATCTGCACTCGTTCAGATCCAGATTACTTAAATAGTCAAAAAGCACGGACGACGTTAGAACACTAGAAAGCACATAAGAAGGTCTCTCCAAACCTAAGAAACACAGCCAAAAACCTAACCAATAGAAAATGGTTTGTGATCTGAGACGGACCAAAGAGACAAAAGAATCTGGAAGTGGGGTTAAGCTTACTTTAGAAAGGAAGTTCATGGGAGCCGAAAACAACCAAACTCAGTACCATTCCATCGAGCAAGACTTTATGCAAGAATGTAATTATCGGATTAACCTTGTAACTCATTTTCTTTGAAGATGTTTGAAAAATGCCCTGAGCTTTTGATGTGAAGGCGGAAGCATCAGATGAAATCCTAGCGAACCTGATAGGAGTTTGGCAGCAAAGATGTTTAAGCCAGTGTTTCAAGGCAATTTACTCTCAGGGAAAGTATATAGCACCACTGGAAAGCTGAACTCATCAACCTTATGGTAAACCTCCGTGGTGCATCGGCCACTATCTTGGATCTTGATTTTAACATCCAAATAATTTACGTATTTGTTATCATCACCGCTTCTGCTAGCTAAGAGGTCAATCGGGTAGATTTCAGGAAGGATCTTATCGAAGTGTTTGTAATTAAACACAGCTAAATGTGTCGACATACCTTGTGGTTATCACCGCTTCTGCCATCTGAGGAGGTCAATAATCGGGTAATCGTAGGAGAGGATCTTATCGAAGTGGTTTTCTTTAGTAATTTAAACACACAAAATGTTGTCGACAATACCTTGTGTGCGAGGAGAGAAGTTTGGCCAAGCGCCAAATCTCTTACTCGCCTTAGGAGCCCCCGAGCAAGAACCTGAACTCTCTGTATGCTAAGAATAGGTCAGCCAAGAGTGAACTGGAGTTCTCACCCATAGGAATTCTCTAAATTTGTTTGAAGACAAGCCCCCGAAAGTGACAAAAATGTTATCTAGGATGATGAAACTAATAGCAATGAGGAACAAGTTGAAGATGTGAGAGACCAGTGAAAGAGCAATGTGTGATCCTGAGGATTTTACAGGTATTATAGACTGTAACGGCCAAGAAACGTACGGATAATTTTTCTTAGGTCCAACCAATGCAGAACTGCGAATTAAGCTTCGACTAGGCTACGTGTATGCTATCAGTGAAGCCCACTATCTTTTTGAACCGGTTTCAGCACATCACTTATTTCATCACTGGTCATCAAAGCACACAAGTCAGGGCTCATCTATTAAAATCGAACTTCTAAATGTTACTAAGCTTGTACACGTAAATATACATGGAGGAGAGCGTGGTATTATGAGCCATATAAGTAGAAACAAGTAGCCTAACAAGTCGAGCCATCGGTTGAAAAAGAGTGATGGCAATAATAGGCCTAATTCGCATTCACAGAAGACCCTTGCCTACGGTATCTTAGAGCAGGCACGTAACTGTTTGAATTGCTATCTCAATCTGCAACACATGTATTGTCAATCAATAGATCGTTTTATCATTTATTCAAATGTTTTTTATATATAGCATATTTAGTGAAATTATAAACTAGTGATAAGATTTTCGAGTAGATAACCAGTTAGAGCGATCAAAGGGTAAGAGGGTTTCAAGCACGGTTAACTTACTCTGCTTGAAATTAATAAATGCATCACTTTATTTTCAGCTACTGCAGTGATTATTCTCAATCATGGCTTTGATTATGTTGTAGCATAGTTAATTAATCGTCAAATTTTAAGTTATGCCGGTTAACTGCCAATCTAAACCGGTTCATCAAGTAACTTTATCACTCTTACGTGTGGGAGCATCCTAAATTTGACTGTTGTGGAACATGATTCACTCAATGTCGCAATGTTTACAAATATTAAGTGGTGGCCCATAACACACGGAACTTTTGAAAATGGAAAATTCGCCTCCATTCAAGAATTTTCCTGTACAACAAGGTGAAACGGTTTTCATGGAACCTTGCGTCTCTGTCTATAGCTGGAGATAGGGCCAAAAACGTTGATTCTAGATCGGAACTTGTGGTTTTCTGTAACCCTTTGAACTCAGATGGCCCATGAGACACCGCTCTCCAATACCTACTCACACGTGAATTTAGACTTCACTATTTATCATGACGATTTTTCGTGACAGGCATAGCAATACAGTAAATACCGATGATAATTCTCATTCAGTTATGTTGAGTATGTACTTGTAGTTCTATATTTCAATTTTCAGCATATTCGATAGGTCAATATTCAGTATCTCTAGTATTTTTGGCAGGCTTATTTGAAAGGTTTGCAGGATGCATGGATTAAAAATCTTGGGAACTACATGTCGTTCGTGAATTAAAAAAAATGTCAACTTCTTTTATATCAATTTTTGAAAACGTTAAGACTTTATGCCATGTTAACTGGGGAAAGTTAAGTAAAACTTTTACGTGCATCTACTAAGTGTAATTTGCCTGTATACTGCTTTGCATGCATCTGAAACCTCCTGCATATTGAGACATTACTGGGCTTAGTTTTAAGACTACCTTTGCGCCGAAATGACAGTCGAACTTACTTCTACCTCGAAATAAAGTGCTATCTGTATGTCTAAGTATATATTGAATGATAAAAACCTGAAACTCATTCGTGTAACAGCATAGCCTGTATGCATGTAATTACACTATGTGAAAGGGCTATGCACGGCAGGGACCGCATTGATGCCACAATTGCTTGAGACTCAGTCTAACTCGAGCTTACCGGCACAATGTAGGGCTTACAGTTGTGTATTATGCTCAAAAGGGCAAAATGTGGATAGCTCAATTTGTTCATTTAGTTCATTTTGTCAATCCGCATCTGAGTAATGGGCAAAAGACCGTTCCAGGACACCATAAAATTCAAAAAATAGTATCTTTAAAAACGACATAAATTCATGAATTTTGACCCTTTTTCAGGTTTTTAAGACCTAAATTCATGAATTTAGTCGTTTTTAAAGATACCGATTTTTCAAAAAATGGTACTTTTTAAATGGTCTAAATTCATGAATTTTAACCCTCTTTCAGGTTTTTAAGACCTAAATTCATAAATTTAGGCGTTTTTAAAAATACCCAATTTTTCAAATTTTTCAAAATCTCAAAATTTGAGAATTACAATTTTTACTCCCAAAATCATGACCGTTCCAGGACACCGAAAAAATCATAAAAGTTAAGAATCTCAAATTTGTGATTATGACATTTTACTCCCAAAATCATGACCGTTCCAGGACACCGAAAATCATAAAAGTTGAGAATTTCAAATTCATGAATTTTATCCATTTTTCAGGTTTTTAAAATATGAGATAACTAAAATTATGTGTCTAAACTTACGTGTCTAAAAGTATTTCTTTAAAAATGGAAGAAACAAAAGTGGATGAAACAAAAGTGGAAGGAACCGCAAGAATATATCCTTCGTTATCACAGTTAAAAATAAGTGAATTGAACAAAGAAAAACACAAAGATAGAGTACGCTATATGAAAGATAAGGAATCTCAATTATTACTTAGACTAGAACATTATAAAAAATTAAGAAAGAGATGGACTAATGTTAAGAATGTAACACAAGGAATTGGAATCTTTTTAACAATAAGTTTAGGTGCTTTAACAATTGTCATTTCATCTGGCGTTCTTACAATTCCTGCTGTTGCTACAGCTTTGTGATACAATTAGATTTTAGTTGTACGTTAGGTAAGTTGTTTTAATTCTTACCAGCACGTCAGCATAACCGCATGACGTCAAAGCATCTGGCAGCTGTTTCCATTTCTCTCTCTTCTGTCATTGTTCCGTGTGCGCTAGAAGCAAAGTTCTCATTTGGAATGTCTTCCGTCAGCAAAATAGAGAGAGAATTTTGTTGCTTCGTGGATCAAGTTTTGCCTCTTATTTCACCAGACCATCTGGATTTCTTCAAAACGATATCAACAAAATTTATTCTTGAATCACTAAGAAAGAAACAGAAGACGAGTGGAAACGAAGAAGATAAAAAGAGAGAAGTGTTTGAAATAATCCGAGATTCATTCAAGGAAGTTGACAGCAGCAATTTACTTACATTTCTCGAGAAAAAGGATATTATAAGTACATCATCGTGCATCTCTTCATTGAATAAACTCATTGCTTTAGAGAAAATTACACATCGGAATCTTCTACGTTGCTATGTTTCACAAGGAGAAGTGCTTCAGCGACTGAAGTTATTGTCTAATATGAATTATACAAAATTCGTGAAAGAGTTAAATGAGACCCACAAAATAAAGTTTTCACGTTCATATGTGACATTACTGATCAAATTGTTCAAATTATCAAAGAACTATCCAAACTTAGCCAATTCTTCTCTATCAATTCACTTTGTGATGAAGCATTTTGCATATCTTGGAGATTTTATTGATCATGAGAAAGAAGAAGAAAAGCAAAGAATAGCAGAATCCATATTTGATTCACCCACTGTGCAACAAACTGAGCAACAAATTGTGCAACATACTGATCTCACGCAGGAATTAGAGGACTTGTAAACTGGCCTCTACTTCATAAGTAACAAGTAGTAACATTTATTGCAACTTATTTGCGTGGTGATTGAAAAGTGACAATGGACGTTGACAATTTGGGTTCTCGTTTCATATAAATGTTGGACTCTACTTCATAAGTAACAAGTAGTAACATTTATTGCAACTTATTTGCGTGGTGATTGAAAAGTGACAATGGACGTTGACAATTTGGGTTCTCGTTTCATATAAATGTTGGACTCTACTTCATAAGTAACAAGTAGTAACATTTATTGTTAATTTGCGTGGTGATTGAAAAGTGACAATGGACGTTGACAATTTGGATTTTTGTTTCATTTAAAATGACAAGTCTGACTGAGTTTTTTAAATTATATGGAGTGCAAACAACTACAAATTTTGACCTAAAGAAAATCGCTAATCGATTAGGAATAAAGAATTTTCATGTCCTAATGAGAGACGAATTACAATTCATCAAAAATAAGCCAACTGTAAATTTCGTAACCAATCTCCACACGTCAGATCAAAAAGGCGTACATTGGTCAGCAGGACAAAGAGATAAAATAAACGGTTCTAATTATTATTTTGACTCATACGGACTTCCACCTACGAATGAAGTAAGAGAAATACTTGGAAATGGTATTTATAATACATTTCAAATTCAAAAACCAGGAACTACTTACTGTGGGCAATTATGTCTTTATGTTTTATTGAAATTACAGGAAGGAGTACCATTTCTAGATATTATGTTAGAATTGAATAAGGGAATTTAATTCCCGAAACGTTAGTTCCAATAATAATGATAATTAAAAATCAAGCGAAGCTAGCTAGCTAAAGCGCCACCTAAAGGTTAAAGCTCGCTTCGTTGTAATTCATTTTGATAAAATCGGCCTCTGATATCCTCATTATGTAAATCTTTAATTTCATAAGTAATCGGATAAGTTTGATTTATTTTACAAACTTCAAATATTTCTTTAGTCCACTAGCCAACGAAGCCTTTTTCAAATTTATTTTTATACTTAAATATTCTAACTCTATCTCCAATTTTAAATTTCGGCTTAAGTTTCTGCAAATTCGGATTACTCTCATTTGAATAAATATTTTCGAATATTTTCTTTCGGATTAAGTCAGGGTCGTCAGAAGCATTCTTTGGGGTTTCTTCAATACCAGAATGAACTTTATTATTGTACTGCTCTACAATTCCTGGTAATATCTTCAACCATTTCTGATTTCTTTGCTCAGTAAATTTCTTGAATAATTTATTTTTTAACGTCCGATTAAATCTTTCTATCACTACGGCCTTCCCTGCATTTTCAGTTGAATAAACAGTTTCAAATAATGGCTGAACGTTTCGGTTATAAAATTCCGACCCTTTATCAACAAACAATTTTTTTGGCTTTCTATTACTTTCTTTAAAGATTTCTTCAAACGCATATTTAACTGACAGACCACTTTTATTTTTTAAAGGCTTTACCCAAGCGTATCGTGTATATAAATCTATAACGGTCAATGCGTACTTAAACCCTCTTTCATTAGGCATATTTATTAGATCAGCACTCCAAATATCATCTTTATTAAATACTTTTACTTTCAATAGATATTTCGGTTTTCTGTATTCCCTATGAATTTCGGACGCGTAGGTTCGAGCGTTGCTCTCAGACAGCTTTGCTGTCGTTTCATTTGCTGTAGTTTCATTTAAACCCTGACCGAATAATATTTTAGCTTGTAAAGCTTTCTTAACAAACATTCTTTCAATTTTTTCTCTAAATGTAGGATTTTGAATACTATCTAATTCTTGAATCATCTTCTTATCAGCTGCATGTCGAGAACTTGGATCATGATTTCGATAAGCTAAATCATGTCTATAAGCGGCGGCATCTACTCTATTTATTGGTTCTTCACCTGGTTTTGGATTATTATTCTCATCTTGTCTTATATCTAATCGAGTTCCTGGACCGGTATATGAATGACCAGGAAGATGTTTTTCTTTCGAATATTTACTCCAAATAAATCCAGGAAAGTTTTCTAATGTTTTTTGTATGTCGTTACCTTCATAAATTTTACAATTTGAGTTTTTATTTTTGTTTAATAGATAATTTAATAAATCTAAATTAGCAATTTTTAATTTAATTAAATTTTCGGAATTTGTAGAATTCATTTTAAAAGATAAAATAAAAGTTTTACCGAATCGGACCAAAGGTCCTCAGGTTACTAACCTATAGAACCAAAGGTCCTGAGGTTATTACCTTATCATACTAGGACTTAGATATATTCCAGGACCATCTTTAGTTTCTTTAATTTCAATCAAATCATCAACATTGCGGAGAATATTTTTAAGAACTCGTTTTCCTTCATCGACCAAATTTAATTTACTAATGAAATTATCTACTATTCCTTCACCCCTCGCAACTTTTTCTAACTCTCTATTATGTCGTTTTTGTTCTTCTAATGCTGCCTTCTCTGATTTATTTTTATTTACTGCTTGGACAATACCACCTGCAACACTTCCTGCTGCTGCTATGCCACCTATTATTAGTGGAATTAATGGGAGAATCCCGCCATTCTTTTCTTCTTGTAATTGAATATTCTCTATCATTGGTTTACTTATGCAATACTTTTTTTGTTAATCGTAATAGTTTTAGGTGTATTTTTGTCAACAATATTACGTAATTTTAATTCAACAGTTTTACTATTATTACTTTTCGCTTGCGACATTTTTAATAAAAAAATTTTAAGCTACGAAAATTTTCAGTTAAGAATTTTAATCTATTCTAGTTATCAAAAATTTTAAGTTATCAAAAATTTTAATTAACTTATCGGAGCAAAGCTCCTCCGGCTTTAGCCTATCCTAGCCATCTTTCCATTAAGAATTTCAATAGAATATTTTACATCTTCTAGCAATAAACCATAAGCCATCAATGAAGTTGTGGAATCTTTTTTTTCAATATTAATTGTTACATCACAACCAGTCTTGATAATATCTTCAGATTGTGCACTTAAATCGAAACAGAAAACAGGATATAAATGTCTCCAATCTCCAGGAGTTAATTGTGGTTCAACTCCAAATTCTATACAAAGATTTCTATAAGAATCATATCGTTCCATAAATTGATTATTGGTATCATCGAATCTTAATGGATCAATTGGATATCGGGTTTGATTTAATGAAACTTGTAAACTTCGAATTGTATTAATATGAAAAAGATTATTGTTCTTATCAAAACTTTGAGAATTATTTCTTTGAAAAGTTAGTAATAAATATCATGGAGTATTCGCAGTTCTAGTAAAATGCCAGTTAAATCTTTGTTCGGAAAAAGTTACTGAACTAGCAGTACGCTTTAGAAAATTTACTGGAATTGGTTTGTTAGTATTTAATCTTTTTGCAATAGCTGTTTCAACCTCTAAACTAGGGGTAATATGCTTAATCCACCATTCAAGTCTATCAATTTTTAAATATGCTTTTTTTCCAGTCTTACCAAAAAAGATTAATTCATTATTTGCTGTGCGATGAATTATTAATTTAAATTTTAATTGATATGATATTTTATCATAATCTAAATAACCGAATAATGGAGACAATGACCAATTTACTGTCTGTTTACTTTTCTTGTTAAACTCACGTCTTTCTTTATATGCACTATTGTTTGTTTTATTTAAATGTTTTGCAATATTTTCTACATCTTTCGCAATTCCTGCGGCATCTGTTCCAGCGTGAGTTAAATCATCAACAATTATAGCATCATTAGTATCAGGAAACCAACCTTCGATTTCATACTTATTATTATTTTCACCAATTGTTACAAATCTAAGCATTGTATCAATTACACCTGGAGAATCACTTATTGTTTCTATATTTTGAGTTGCAACATCTAAACGCATTTGTGTAAATAATTTTGGAAAGAAATTATTCTCTAATGCAATATTATCGGTATCTGGTAATGGTGTTGTAAAATTGGCATCACTATATAAAGAATATTCACAGTGTAAAAATGAATCAGGTAAATATAAATAACTCTGCTGATTATCAACTTCAAAATTAAATCACCTCCAGTATTTACTCTACTGGAAGATCCGGGATTCATAGCAATTCTTATATAGTCATTCTTTTTTTGATTGTAACTGACGAATGGAGGATCGTCTAATCTAAATTTATTTTCGATAAGCGAAGACATTTTTATAAAAAATAATTTGACTTTTTGTTTTTCTCATACACAGAAAAAATTTTACTAAAAAAATTTTGCTAAAAAATTTTACTAAAAAATATACTTTAGAATTTTGCTAGACCAGCTCCGCTACAGCTTTACTGGTTAGACCGAAGGTTGCTGCTCACGCCATTACATCTTATTTCTTCAATTGAACGTTTTATGGCTACGCCTGATTTCTTCTCCTGTTTACTATCAGACGGAGCTCCGCTCCTCAAGGTTTCACCCCCCACAGCTATGTTAGCAATTTTGTTTTTTGTTTCCTCTGAAAGTTTTTTTAATTTTTTTAGCTCTTCAGAATCATTCCTAAGTTTACGAATAGCTTCTAGTTGTTTTAATTCGTTTTGAGACTTAACAGCATTTGATATTGCACTAGCTGTACTACCTATAGCAGCTGCTCCTTTTTTAGCAGATGTAATCAAATCTTCATTATTTTTAATTAAGTTAAAGATACTTCCAATACCAGAAAATATACCGGCTCCTTCTTTTTGAATTGTTTCTACACTGTCATAATGGTAAACAGATTTCATGGATGGTTCATGAGCAATTTTTTGATTTGAAGCAAAATGTTTAAGATTGTGTTTATAAATGATAGGCATTTTTAAGATTGAATTTGACTTTTGGGAAAAATATTTACGATTGGCTAGTAACCTGAGGACCTTTGGTCCGATTAAGATTTACGTGCATGAATGTCCAACAACTTCGTGATAACTTTATTAATTTTCCGTTGCACTTTATCTATTGCGTCAAGCAGCGTGTGATGTACTTTAATTTCTTTTCTATTAACTTGCATTTTCTCCTGATTCATCTTCAACGCCGTTTTAAGAGCATTTAACTTAATTTTAAGACCATCTAATTGTCTTTTAACAGAATCTAACTGTTCTTTTTTTTCTTTAGAGTTTTCTTGTAAATTTTTCTTTAATTTTTGATTAAGTGAGTTTACTTCATTTATTATTCTATTCATCTTTTTCATTTGTTGAGTAATTTTAGAACTCAATTCATCAACACTTTTTTGGAATGTAGTTTGTAACTGCTTTAAATTTTTTTTAATTCTTTCAGGTAGATTTTCTATTTCATCTTCTAATTGTTCTTTTAACATTTTTATCTGATGTTTATTTTTAATGACTGCAGATTTTGAATTTATAGAAAATAATATTAAAATTTTTGATTGTTCTGGAATCTTTTTAAAAAGTTTTGCTATATCTACTTCTAGCTCTCTATCCTTTTTATCAAGTTTTAATAATTTTTCGTTTAATGATTTGTCATTAAGTTTTAGCAACTTTAATTCATTCATCAGTGGAACCAAAACATCGTTTATATATTTTTCTTTTAAGTCATTGATTTGTGTATCAACATATTGTTTATTTGTTAACTCTATTTTGTTGCGGAAGAATAGGAAGATGCAATGGACCAGATAAAACGTCTCCAGTTTTCATGATATAATTTTCTATTTCTATATCTAATTCACGATTATTCGGGATATATGCACCTCCACCAACGTTTGGTAACATCATTTTTTAACAATAAAAAATAAAATTTTTTATATAATGAGAAAAAAAATAAATTTTTTTCTAATAAAAATAAAAAATAAAATTTTTTCTAATAAAAATAAAAAAATGGATAAAGCAAATTTAAAAGAATTATATTCGTCCGCATCATCCTGTTCTTCTTATTCGACGAGATCAACGGGATTTGAAAATAAATGTTTTGATAATAATAATAATAATCCATGTATAGATGTTAATATTTTATTTGAATTACAAGCCGAAATATTTAAAGAACAAACAAAAGGTTTACCTTCTATAGAAACTAACTATTGTATATTTCCAGGTGATCCATTTATTAAATTTAATGAGATTGTAAGTAAATATAATGATGTTGCATATGTAGAATTAAATAAAGAAAATATGGTTATAATAGGACATAATAATGTTTGCGGATTTATTAGAGCAGTTTTGCCGATTAGTAATACTGATTGGATAGAAAATAAAATTATTAATTATATCAATATTAGAGAATTAGTTAAAAAATTAAAATCTTTTTCAAAAGAAAAAATTAGATTATTTGTTGATGAGTTTAATCAATATAATATTCATATAGAGAGTAAAAAACATAACGAAGAATTATTATGTCAAGTATATTATAGAGACACAATTTATAAACAAGAAACATTAGAAATGCCGCAAAGATATGATGATGATACATATATAGGATTATATTCAAACTTAAATATTAATTTGTTAAAATCTTACATGAATGGTTTAGCTCAACAAGAGAAAATTTATATGTGGACGACACCTTATACGTGGACTACACCTTATACTATTAACAATGACCATAATCATAATCATAATATTTTAAAAGAATCCAATAACAATAATTTTAAAGAATCTTATAATAATAAAAATGATAATAATATAGATGATGATAATATATATGATGATTCTGAAGCATCTGAAAAAGGTGTAAATGGTAAAAAAGATTATAAAAATTTAAGTGAAGAAAAATTTATATCTCATACTGATGTACATGATATTAATACTACATGTAATCAAAATTTATCTAAATTTCATTTTCTTACAATTGAAAATAATAATGATGGTATAGTTGAAGATACTGTTAGACAACTATGTGTCGGGTCTACAAAATTTAAATTAGGATTTACATCTAATCAATTTAAAATTTTATCATCTTTAATAAAAACTAAAAATGATTCAGATTATGGTGGTGTTATTAAATTTTCCAAAAGAGATCAAAGACCAATATTTTTCTCTATTATATTATTATCAGATAAAAAGTGTAATTTAGAATTAGATATTCCAATAAGAGAATGGCATCCAATTCCAAAAAGTGTAATTTATGATGATGATGAAGAATCAATTTATGATGATGATGAAGAATCAATTTATGATGATGAAGAATCAATAGTTAGTGAAAATAAATTTAAATTATCTTTTGATAAAACGTTATATGATAAAACATTATATGATAAAGAAAATAAAATAACTAAAGAACGTGAAATATATAATAATATAAAATAACACTCAAGACCTTGATATTAGAATGTTTATATCTAAAATTAAAACACAAATTTTTTCTTTAAAAATTAAAAAAAATGGAAAATACCAAGTTTTATTGTAACTTATGTAAAAAAGTTGCAAACAAAAAGAAGTTATCAATCTCATTTAAATAGTAAATTGCATTTACAAAATTTAGATCGAGTTGATGAAGGAAATATATTAAAATTAAATAGTTATAAAAACTATCTAGAAACATTGCCTACTGATATAAAAGTTAAAAAAATGTTTGATGATTATTCACATTCGGAATATAAAAAAGTTTTTAATAGTGAAGATGAGTCCCTACAAACCGAAGGTTCTAGGGCTTGGCCCGTACCAGATGGAAGTTATTTATTTAGCGATACAGATGAATTTAACGAAATAGATGAATTTGATGAAACTAAAAAAACCGATGAAGCTGTAACAGATATAAAATATTTATTTAATGAATCGGTACGAACCGAAGGTTCTAGGGCTTCGCCCGTTGAACATAATGAAACCGATGAAACTTTTTATAATGTATTAACAAACTTTTTCAAAATATTTATGAAATCTTACAAATGTTATATGAATGTAGAAGTACTTTATACAAAAATGGACCTGAAGGAATTCCTGAAGAAATAATACAAGGACATTTTACAAATTCACAAGAAATTCATAATATAAATGATATACAACCCATATTTGAATCGATGATAAATAAATTAGAAAATTGTATAATTGAAGCCCAGTTACGTGGATCTGGTTGGAGATTTGTATAATTGATAAATTTAAAAATAATACTGGTGGTAGTTATGTTCCTTTACCTTTCAGTTCACCACAAATAATTAACATAAAAAATGAAGATGATTATTGTTTTCTGTGGAGTATTATAGCCTATTTACATCCTGCAGAATATCATAAAGAAAGACTAAGTCATTACAATAAAGAAGAATACATAAATGAATTTGATCTCTCTGATGGCTTAGATGAATTTCCATATGATTATAATAGGTTAATAAAGTTTCATAAAAAGAATAAAACTTTAATGGAAGTAAATGTTTTTGAATTAAATGTGAATTATGTTTCTATTGGTAAAATTACTCCACTTTACTCAGATTCAAAATAATTTTATTTGAATAATAAAAATTTATGTCAATCAGAAATAGTATACAATAAAAGAGGAAATTAAATGCATCATAATATTTTTTACCAAGGAAATATAATATGTACTGAAAAATTTGAAATTGTTAAAACATTATCACCAATAATGATTAATCATAATAATTATAAAGGACGTAATTATAATTATGATTATGATTCCGATTATTTATCTTTATCTTTAGAATATCAACAAAAATTAAAAAATTTAAATAAAATTTTACAAAAATGTAAAACAGATTATGAACAACAAACAAAAATATTAGTGCAAGAATATGGCCATAAATATCAAAATAAGATAGAAACGATTCAAGAATCAAATAAAGACAATAAAGAATTAAATAATGAAGAAAATAAAGAATGAAATGAATGTCTAAAAAAATGTCAACAGCAATATAAAGAACAATATAATAAAGAATATGAACAACAGCAGCTACAAATATTAAATCAAAATTATCAACAGTCTGAAAAAGATTTACAAAGACAAATTGATTTAACACATGAAATATATCAAGATAAATTTGAAAAATTGAAACAAACAAAACAATCAGCACAAGCGAATATATTATATTATCAGGGTCATTTTATGTTGTGTAAAGATGTTTCTATATTTACAAAAACTTCAGATAATGCTAATTTTCCCTGTCTCCAATGTATGACGAGCTTTAGAACTAAAGAAGAAATGAATAGACATTTGGAGAATTGTCAACAAAACGAAGCAGTTGAAAATACTTTTCCTAAAGATGATTATTTAATATATAATAAACATTATTTGAAAAATAAAGTACCCTTTACTATTTACTGTGATTTCGAAGAATATAATGTTAACATGACACAAAGTCGAACCGAAGGTTCTAGGGCTTCGCCCGATTCTGATAATTGTACGGGCCAAGCCCTAGAACCTTCGGTTTATAAATATGAAAAAAGTGCACCTGACCAAAGTAAAGAAAAATATTTATTTGAACAAAAACCATTATGTTGGGGAATGTACATTCATTCAAATTATCCTGAATTATTTAAATCGGAATATTTTCAATACTATGGTGAAGATAGTTCAGAAATGTTTACAAAGAAAGTAGAAGAATAATAAAATTATTTTTCACAATTGCTTGAAATAAATATACCAATGATGCCATTAACAGAAAAAGAAAAATTAAATTTTATTAATGAAACAAAATGTTTTTACTGTGGAAAAGAATTTACAAAAAATTATAAAAATGGCAAATATATTGATGAGCGAAGCGACGGCTCTGCCGTCAAAGTAAAAGATCATGATCATCTAAATGGATTATATAGAGGTGCAGCACATAATTCTTGTAATCTTAATGCTAATAAATTTAAATATAACTTTGTTCCTTTATATTTCTACAATGGTTCTAAATATGATTTCCATTTAATAATGAAAGATATATTTTCATCTGAAAAATTACAACAACAACAAATAAATGTACTATGTAAAACAGAAGAAGAATATTTTTCAATGCAATTAGGTTGTATTAGAATTTTAGATGCATTTAGATTTTTTACTCCTTATTCATTAGATGTTATGGGAAAAACTTTGAAACCTGAACAATGTAAAATATTAAATAAATATAATTTAAAACCTTTGAAAGGAATATTTCCGTATGAATATATAACTGGAGATATAGATAGAATAAATGAAATAATGAAAGAACAAAAACTTCCTCCAGTAAATAAATTTAAATCAACATTAAAACAATCACAATTATCTGAAGAAGACTATGCAGAAGCTGAAAAGAATTGGAGAGAGTAAAATTGTAAAACAATGTATGATATTTAACACTTACGATGTATGATAACACTTACGATAAAGCGATTCAAGCGCGGTCGTGTTCTGTCTCGTCGTGTCTGGAGCTTAATGGTTGGTTGCTGTTGCCCCGTCATACTGTGTCATTTCCAGTCATTATTGATATCTCCTGACTCCTCTCACATTCCTCCGTGTCGATATCTGATCATCTGAGCTTATTGGTTACGTCCTCGGCAGCTGTGCTCGAATTTCTGAGTTGCTACCTATTGCTTGTCATCGGTCAAACGAGTGGTATTCTTTTCGCTAATTATTGGCTAGTTTGCAGCAGTTTGTGGTGACGTCACTCTAGTTAGTTTGCCCGCCTGCTACAACGTACAGTGCCGGCGTGACCGCAGTGGTCGCTTGTAAAATCAGCTGATTTTGCGGCGACCTGAAAGCCCCCTCGTCGGATTTCTATGAAATTATCGATCGGTTTGTGACGTATTATCACGTGCTATTGCGACTTTGCATTTATGTCATCGCCGGGAATTCCAAATCAGCGTCAGACTCGTTCTGGTTCTGTCAACAACAATCAATTGAATGAATTTCGACGCTTGGTTAAGGAATCCGAAGATCGCATTCTAAAGACTATTATGGACTCATTAGATACCATTAAGAATAAGCTTGAAGTATTAGAGGACAGTGTCTCGAATTTGAAGCTAACCCAAAAGCAACAAGAATCTGAAATAGATCGGATCAAAGAGTTTATCTACGCCGCCGAAAGCCGTAAACTAAGTGAAATTCGATACCAACTTAGTTCGAACATTATCATTAAGGGTATTGAAGAGTGTCCCATAGATGAGTCTGATGATACAGACGAGCGAGTACAGGATATTTTGAATTCCGTTACTGGTGAAAGATACGCTCTTAACTCGCCAGCTTCTCGCCTTGGTAAGAGGAGAGGTAACAAACCAAGACCGGTTAAAATCAGTGTGGGTAACAAAGCCGAAAGAAACCGGTTGTTGAAAATGGTTCGAGAAAACAAACACCATCCAAAGTTAGGAGGTGTATATTTCGACAGCGATAAATGTTTTATCGATCGTCAAGAATCTTTCAGACTTAGAGAGAGAGCAAAATCCCTTCGACAGGAAAATCCTAACAAACATGTTTACATATCAAGAGGCAAACTGTTCTTAGACAATCAAGAGATTGATCAGGAAGATCCTTTGCGACACATTTTTCTTACTGCATGACAACTGCCTTCCCATTGTTCATCACCAAAGCACATGTATTACAACGCTTTCCCATCTTTTCTCATGTTGAATGCACGATCAATAGCCACTCCTGGAAAAATGGATGAATTGCGTCTGACTTGTTCCACAACACTTCCTGATGTTCTTGTTGTGACTGAATCGTGGCTCAATGCCAAACATGATCCCATTGCTTTTCAAATCAGCGGATATAACCTCTTTCGTGAAGACAGATGCTCTAAAGGTGGAGGAGGAATCGCAGTATGGATCAAATCAAATTTGAGCGTTCAGCGACATTGTCCAGTAAATGTTTCCCAAACAAGTGAAACCATTTTTCTCAAATTCAAGTACAACTCTGATACATTTCTTCTCTGTGCTACATATATACCACCTGCTCGGAGCAGTGAGGTTGATGAAGCTCTCCAAGATTTCCTAATACAAGAAATTGACAATGTATTATTATCAATTCCCTCCAGCTGCATAGTTTTCTGTGGGGACTTTAACCGATTTGATGTTAAACCTATAATTACTGCTCATAATCTAGTGCAAAGGGTGAACGAGTCAACACGTGAGAATGCCATTCTTGATCAATTTTACATCAGCAGCTCTTTATTACAAGACTATCCACCGGCTGAAGTAGGCCCGCCTCCTTTTTCCAATCGTCGCGGTTCTCATTGTCAAGTTCTTCTTAAGCCAATCACCTCGTCCAAATATAATGCTCTTACCAAACATCAAGTTTACGACTTCAGAGCTCAACATCTGAGAAAGTTCTTTTCTGGCCTGGATATTTTAAACTTCAAAGACTTGTACAATGAACCAGATATTGATTCGAAAGTTACCATATTTTATGAAAAATTTCAACAGTGTCTGTCATTGATTCCGTGCGAGACTGTATACATGTCTTCAAGAGACAAGCCCTGGATGACCCCTTTGCTAAAATCATTAATTACAATGCGATGGAATGCGTACAGAAGTGGAAATTTTTCAGAATACGAATTACTAAAGGAGAAGTGCGCAAAGAAGATTATTGAATCCAAAATAGCTTGGAGTGAAAACTTGAAATCTCGAGATAATAATTTTTGGTCAGTTGTGAGGGGAGTTACTGGTAAATCTGATCGGAATCCACTTGACTCTATTTTGTCTGACTATGAGAACGAAGTCGATGCAGCCAATGTCATTAATGAGAACTTGAGCAGTTATTTTCAAAACTGTGATAACTTTGAATTTTCGATTGAAGACGACGGACAATGGTCTTGTCTTTCGGAGGTTGCTGAAATTCACGAATATCTGAATAAGCTGTCTACATCAAAAGCCACTGGATCTGACAGAATATCTAACAAGCTTTACAAGCTTGCAGCTCCGTTCATAGCTGAACCCCTCTGCCATATTATCAACACATCCATACTCGAAAGAAAGTTTCCAACAAAGTTCAAGGAGTGTCTTGTTTCTCCAGTTCCTAAGACGTCTCCCGCCAAACTAGAGCAACTGCGGCCCATAACTCTCTTGAGTGTTCCGAGCAAGCTACTTGAGATGCAAATACTTAACTCCCTCAAAACAACGATGTTATCATGCTTTCCAGACACACAGTTTGCTTATCGCCCCAAGTCTGGAACAACATCTGCTCTGATCTCATTACATGATCACGTAACGAGTATGTTGGATAAGCCAGAAGTTTCCTCATGCCTTTTGCTCAGTTACGACTTCAGCAAGGCTTTCGATACGATATCGCACGAGATTCTTCTGAAGAAAGTTCGCAATCTAGGTTTGCCATCCGGATTTGTCAAGTGGTTGAGCAGTTACTTACGAGGACGGACTCAGAGAGTTAAAGTAAATTGTGCTGTCAGTGACTTTCGTGCCGTGAGTAGTGGGGTTCCTCAGGGATCCATTTTGGGACCGTTCTTATTTGTGCTATACTGCCACGACCTTCATCCCATGCATAGCTCAACTTTCATGCTGCAATATGCTGACGACATAAGTGAAGTTATTACCATCAAAAATTGCTTTTCTTTTCATCTGATGAAGATATGTCAAGAAGAATACCTCAATATTCGTCAGTGGGCTTCCATAAATGATCTGGTTATAAATCCTTCAAAAATGCGTGCTATTAGATTCCGCAAAAAAGTTGACTTTTCCAACGAATGCTTACCACTGACAGATGTCTCCATCGTCACAGAACTTAAACTCCTGGGTGTTACGTGGTCCTCAGACTTGTCTTGGCTTGGTCATTTTCGTGTTCAAGAGAGTCGGTGCTCCCAACGTCTATATTTTCTGCGTTTGTTAAAATCAATCTTGTCCCATGATGAACTGTGGATGGTATATTTCTCGACGATTGAGAGCGTGCTGCTCTACTGCTCACCTCTGTTTGGCCAATTGAATCACAAGTGTCTAAAAATTGTGAACAAAGTTTTTTGTCGTGCACGTCGCATAATTTGCCCCCGTTCTTGCACATGCCCTTTTGGGAGTGAAAACCCATTTTTCACAAAGAGTTCAACAGCAATTAGGAAGCTGCTTTTGGCTGCTGGCTCATCTGACCACCCCCTTCATTCCATCTCTCAACAGGTGGTTGGAGGCAGAAGCAGAGTGCCTGTACCTTTTTCTTACACTAACAGACGTCGTAATTGTTTCACTGTTTTTTCTACGATTATCTGCAATAACCTACAACGTATTGTGAAATGACTTCAGCCAACTCTGGTTACAGCAAACCCAGCAGCAACTTACCACTGTATCTTTGATTTATTTTGATTTTCATTTTCCTCAATAAAAGGTATTATTATTATTATTATTATGATTATACAATGAAATATCTTCAGATAGTTGTATTAATACTAGCTGATCTTTTTGAAAACTTTCGTGATATGTGTTTAGAATATTACGGAATAGATCCATGTTATTGTTATTCTACACCAGGTTTAACATGGCTAGCAGGATTGAAACATACCGGTGTTAAACTTAAATATTATAAAGAAAGTTCTTATGATAAATTATTATTTTTTGAATCTGGAATTAGAGGTCGTGTTTCATCAGTTTTAGGTGATAGATATGTTAAATGTTATAATAAGAAAGTAAATCCTGATGATTATGGTTAGTTAAAAATTTTAAATCTAGAAGAAAAAGATCAATTTATAAAATTCTTTAATCAAAATATGGAAGGACTTATATCAAATGAAGAGAGTCAAGCAACAGTTGATGAAATCATGAGAGAAAACTATTTGTTATATTATGATTTTAATAGCCTATATTCTTCTTGCATGATACAAGAATTACCAACAGGTGAGATGGAATGGTGTAATATTCTAGATTATCAAAAAACATATGATGGAAATTGTAATCATGGTTATATATATGAAGTTGATTTAGTATACCCTGATGAGATAAAAGATAAAACAAAATATTTTCCTTTCTCTCCCGAAAACAAAATTCCCAATATAGAAGATTTTTCAGATTATCAAAAATCTATAATTCCTAAGAAATACAGACCAACAAAAAAACTTATGTTAACACAAAGTAATAAAGGAAAGTATGTTGTTGAAGGAAGAATGCTAGATTGGTATTTAGAACATGGAATGATTCTCACCAAAATACATCGAAAACTATTTTATCAAAAATCTAAATGGTTAAAAAATTATATAGAGTTCAATATTGAAAAACGTAAAATAGCTAAAAGAAATAAAGATGATTTTGGAAACGTTTTCTTCAAATTAATGAATAATGCATTTTATGGTAAGACTTTAGAAAATGTGCGTAATAGACAAAATATTGAAATAGTTTATGATAAAGATAGGTTTCAAAATTTAACAAGGAAACCTACATATAAAAGAACTACTAGATTTAGTGATGAACTATGTGCTGTACATTTACGTCGAATTAGCGTAAAACATGATAAGTTTAATTTTATTGGATTCACTATATTAGAATTAGCTAAACTATTTATGTACAAATTTATATATGATTATTTAGCACCTGCTTATGGCAAAAACTATAAATTACACTTTACAGATACCGATTCTGTTTTCTTAGAATTAACAATACCGTATAATTCTTCACTTGATGAAGAAATTAATAAAATAAAAGATATCATTCATCCTTCTGATTTATGTAAAGTAAAAGATGAATTAGAAGGAAATGAAGATTTCATAACAGAAGCTATATTTTTAAAATCTAAATGTTATTGCTATAATACAACTAATAATATTAAAACACATAAAACATTAAAAGGAATTTCAAAGGCATCAGTGGCTAATCAAATAACATTTCAAGATTATAAAAATGTATTATTTAATAATGAAATAATAACAGCATGTAATTATAGACTTAATTCAAAGTAACATAAAATGTATTTAAAAGAAGAACATAAATTAGCATTAGATCCATTTGATGATAAAAAAAATTTTACCTGATGGAATAACTACTTCACCTTTTTAATTTTCTAATTTCTAAGATAGACAAATTTGATATATATATATGTAAAATGAAAAAATAAAATGTTATAACACTATATTTGTATATTTTTATCACTCGGTAAACAAATGTTCTATCGACTTTCAGTCGGGGCGAAGCCCCTCGAGGCGAAGCCTAGTCAGAGAACAATTGTTCGATAACTCTATCATGAATTTTTTTTATCAATATTAATTGTAATGAAGCCATAATCTTTTGACCAAGCATTGTTACACGATTGTTTAAATTCATCTTTATTTCTTACGCATAAATCTCTTAACAAATCACTGAAGTTTCTTGCATTTATTTCAAATAGTATAAATATATTTGCATTCTTTCTAATAACACTTTCGTCTAATGAATACATACTTTGTGTTAAATAAAATACACTACAGTTGTTATGTCTACCTCTTGTGAAATAATTTCTCTGAACTGACTGATTTCTATCATTAGCACAATCATCAAAAATTACACAATGTTTCATTGTTTTATCTAGTTTGCTAGGATCTTGCATGTTACCACTATCATCTATTAATTGTATCTTTATATGCTTATTTTTATTGGATTCAACTAACTGATTATTTTTTGCTGCTTCTTCACACCACGAACTTATTTCTTCTTCATCTTCAGATTTTTCATATTCTTTGAATAATGAAGCAATTGCTGTTTTTTTAAGATTATTTTCAAATCCATATTTTAAAAATTGATAGACGGGTTGTTCTGCTGTTGTTGTATAAATTATAAGATTGTTATAATCCAAAAAATTTGGAGTCGTTAAAATTTTAAATAATAGATACGTTTTTCCACAACCTGATCTTCCGCAAATAACTGACAAAACTTTATTAGATAAATTTGGATGATGATTAAATTTGAGTTTTTTTATATTTAATGGGTGCACTTCACTCATTTTTTAATGAAAAAATTTATTTTTAATTTTTTTATTTTTTTGTTTCTAAAGAAGAAGAATGAGAAGAATAATAATAAGAAGAAGAAAATTAAAAAACTCTAGCTTCGCGTGGGAGTTTATACCTCTCGAACGGGAGTTTATACCTCCCGAACCAAAAGATCTATCATAATCTCTTCACCTCCAAAATTTGTTTCTTGTCCTTTTTCATCAGTGATTCTCATGTTAATGTTGTTAATAGTTTTTCTTGTAATAGGGAAATATATTAATGTTTGTGGAATTACCTTTAATCTATAACCAATGGGTACAGTAAAAGCTGGAAAACTGAATATTAAATTTGACAATTTACCATTTATATATCCTCCTTCAATAATGTCACAATGTACAACAATTGAATTTATTTCAGTTATTTTTGGAATCTTCTCACCTAAATGATAACCTTGACTATAGGTTTGTTTATTAAATCCTAATAGCTTTGACAATGATCTATCATGATTAAAATCAACTTGATGATTTTCGTCTAAAGTAAGAGAAAATTTATTAACTGCCGGTTCAACTGCAAAATGTAATTGTTTCTTATCTTTAAATGGTATACCTAAATGTCTCTTAATTTCATTTGATATTGATTCAACTTCGTAAGAACCAGGAAGAAAAGTTAGTACTTTCCACGTTTTGCCTTTATCAGTAGAATATCTAAATTGATCATTCACATCTTTTATAACATTTTGAATTGTGTTAAATGTGGAGAAACTAGTCAATGCAATTTGATAATTTTTATTTTGTTCTAAATGTAGAATGGGTTCTAAATTACAAGTGTGTGATGAAGTAGCTGTTATAATTTTTAACGTCGTACTAAATTTTGATGAACCCAAAATCTCTGTCAAATTTTCTAAATGATTATTAATTTTGTCTAAATCTGCTGAACACATTTTTTAGTTAAAATTTTGAATAAATATTTTTTTATAAAAAAATTAAAAACAACAACATATTTCAGCTACGGGCGAAGCCCTAGAACCATCGGTTCGTTATACTTTTATAATCCTCTTCATTTAGAATCTTCTTTTCTAACAGTCTTTTTAATATAGCATGAATTTCATTGAAACTAGAATTATGTCCTTCTTTTATTGCAGATATTAAAATGTTCAATCTATTTAGTAATTCTTGTGGATTATCTGGTAAAAATACAGTTGTTTCTTTTTGTAATCCTGTTCCTACTTTAACTCCCGTTGATGATAAATTTTCTAATTGTTTATAACGTCTAAGATTTTTTACTGCACCAACTCTATCTAACATAGCTTTATATTTTATGAGATCTTCTACAGCATAATTATTTAAATCTGCTCCTCTTAAAAGATCAACAAAATTTCTATCTACATTAAAAGCATATTTTTCTGGTGAAAAAATTAAACCTCGAAAAGGTTGTGGAAATATTTCTTTTTGTCCGAGATGAAATCTAGGTATTGTTTTTCCATCTATAAATGAAATAGAATGTTCAAATTGCATGGATTTTGGTAATTTCTTATTAATGTTTGATTCTAGTAATCCATAGTCATCTAATATAGTTTTGTGCTCTGGATCTGTTATATTAATTTGTTTATCATTATTTACAAGTTCTTTTTCAAGAGTTTTAAATGGTTTCATAGTTTTTCAAAATCAGTTTTTACTTGTTCGGTTTGCTGCATTTTTTCAAACATATCAGATTGAATACCAGCTTTTATCATTCTATGTTGATGATGATTTTCTTTCATAATATTTCTTTGTTTTATTAACTCTTCTAATTGTTTAATTCTTTTAAAATTATCAGCTTTAATTTTATCCATTTTTAAAATATAATATTTGAATTTTGTGGTAACATTGGAACACAGCAAAAACATTTTACTGAACAAATTATTTTTTTATTGCTTTGTTGTCTGACATCTTTTCGTTTAAAGTTTTCTCGTTTTAAGTTTTGTCTAATAAAGTTTTGCTTAAATTTTCGCTTAAAGTTTTTAGCTCTTCTAAAAAAATTTTGTCATTTTCCTCATTAGAAATTTTACCATCACTCAAAATTTTGCCATCCTGTTTATTCTTATCATCAACTTCTTCTGACTGTAATTGAAATGATATTTGATTTACTTCATTAGCTATTTGATCAAATTTTTCAATCTCATCTAACGTAATAACATTATCATCACATACTCTTTGAAAGTAGTAATGTAGTTTATCATAGACTTCTTAAATATGTAAATGCTTAGTTTTTAATGATTTTCGTTTCTTAGTTATTAAAGATTTATCTAACATGGTAACAAGTGAAGTTGCAAAAACACCCGTACCTGTTAAAGCTGTAGCAACAACAGGAATTGTAAGAACGCCAGATGAAATGACAATTGTTAAAGCACCTAAACTTATTGTTAAAAAGATTCCAATTCCTTGTGTTACATTCTTAACATTAGTCCATCTCTTTCTTAATTTTTTATAATGTTCTAGTCTAAGTAATAATTGAGATTCCTTATCTTTCATATAGCGTACTCTATCTTTGTGTTTTTCTTTGTTCAATTCACTTATTTTTAACTGTGATAACGAAGGATATATTCTTGCGGTTCCTTCCACTTTTGTTTCATCCACTTTTGTTTCTTCCATTTTTAAAGAAATACTTTTAGACACGTAAGTTTAGACACATAATTTTAGTTATCTCATATTTTAAAAACCTGAAAAATGGATAAAATTCATGAATTTGAAATTCTCAACTTTTATGATTTTCGGTGTCCTGGAACGGTCATGATTTTGGGAGTAAAATGTCATAATCACAAATTTGAGATTCTTAACTTTTATGATTTTTTCGGTGTCCTGGAACGGTCATGATTTAAGCGAGAAAATTGTAATTCTCAAATTTTGAGATTCTTAACTTTTATGATTTTTTCGGTGTCCTGGAACGGTCATGATTTTGGGAGTAAAAATTGTAATTCTCAAATTTTGAGATTTTGAAAAATTTGAAAAATTGGGTATTTTTAAAAACGCCTAAATTTATGAATTTAGGTCTTAAAAACCTGAAAGAGGGTTAAAATTCATGAATTTAGACCATTTAAAAAGTACCATTTTTTGAAAAATCGGTATCTTTAAAAACGACTAAATTCATGAATTTAGGTCTTAAAAACCTGAAAAAGGGTCAAAATTCATGAATTTATGTCGTTTTTAAAGATACTATTTTTTGAATTTTATGGTGTCCTGGAACGGTCTAAATTCATGAATTTAGGTCTTAAAAACCTGAAATAATGACATAAATTGATAAATTTAGTCGTTTTTAAAGGTGCAAAAAAATTGAAAAAAGGGGTGTCCTGGAACAGTCTTTTGCCCATTACTCATCTGCACGGATGCGCATGTGAATTGTCCAGGTTTGCCTACATGTTCCGACGGCCATCTTATCATTCCTTCATCGAGGCGGTTGGAGACCTGCTGTCATTGACGGCTCATCTCAATAGTTTTTGCGGGCCGCCTTCTAATGCGTGCGCATGCCTGGAGGTGACAGCTTGACAGGCGGAGCTTCAAGTAGACCTTCTGCTTGCATGAACATGATATTATTGATGCGAATGTCTGGGTAGTACACCAGCTTGTTAGCGTTCCATAAATTCGCCGTGTTTGACTATTTATTGGTGTATTTCAGTGGGTGTGTCTAATAGACGTCCACACTCCATGTTCTTTCAAGTAGTTTAGCACGTTGCATCATTGTCCAGCGTGAAAATCCCCGGTTAGTGACGTTAATACTCACCTCTCAATTTCCAAAGTCCAATTGTTATTTTCCTGACCACTCTGTCACTGAACAATCATTTGATCAAGAGCATGATGAGATCAACTTGAACAAATTCAGAGTTGATAATTCCTTTCACGTACTTGTAATTTGCCTGTTCTTATCAACGTTGAGGTCAAGAAAGTTGGAGAATCAATCTACATATCTTTGACGATCAGTTCCACGAATGAGCCATTGATAGATATATCAATCTATGCGCTAAAATAGCCATGACATCAGTAATAATGATAATTAAGCCGATATAAGGTATCTGTCAGGCAACATTGCTAAGTGCATGCACTGTACGTGGTGTTCAATAAACTCTAGGGCTTAACATGAGTCAACCACTGCCGCTCTTTGATGCTCCAGCTTTCTACAATGATTTACTGATCGGCGTATTATGCATCCAAGTGATCGCTGTATTGAAATATTTCATTTGTCACTTCATACGGCATTCACAACATTCATATTACTTATTTGATGCAAATATGATGATCTTTCATTGTTTGGATTCTGAAATATTTCATGGATAAATGATTGAAGTAATGTAAAAGAATTATAGTTCTGAAACACCATTTTGTCTTCATGAGAATGTTCTTGGTGATCCATCACACACAACTGAGGTGGATATCAAGTTGCGAAGTAATTTGTTCCAGAAATGTGTTCCATCTAACTTCGAGAATCTTTGTTGGTTTTCAGCTGTTCAAGCTATCCGGCGTCTTTGATTCTTAGACAGTTGAGAATGCACAGTGGGCTGTGACTTCTTACACCGCTACTGTGCGACAACTAATTATTGTTCAACGGCGAAAGACAAGTAAGGATTCGGTGCATGTAAGTCGCTTGTTGTGAAGGAGTACATGATCATCACTGGTCGGAAATGCTACGAAAGAGGCGCCATAAAGCAGTGATATAAATTCACCGGAGAATTGTTTTTAGAGCTCATGATTTTCTGACTTTTGATTCTTTGTGGCAGAAATACTATACGTGTGAATGGACCTCTTTCTACTTTATCATGGCATTTGATCGAGGTCAGCGATTCGTACTATCAGTATTTAAAATCTATGCCTCGTACTGCGCTAACGATGTAGTGGTGAAAAATGAAGGGAAAAAGCAATGCGAAAGTTCTTCCGTAAATTTTAGAATACTAAATCTTATACATATAACTTGTCACTAAAAGTTATCATAACTATCAGTGAAGTTACTGAAAGAAGCTACATACAGATGGAACCACTTTTAACATGGGTCAGCTGGGTTCCTGATCTTAGAAAAATTAACCGTTTTAAAGCAGTGTCTGTATGAGTGCACAGAAGTGGTTCGACAAACAAACAATTTGTAGAAAATTTTCTAAAATTCTAGAAATTCTAAATTTTTTTAAATGAAGACATTCAATAATGCATATCCAACTCACATTGAGGAAACATTTGAATTTTAATTACAGATTTAACAACGATTCCAACAGAAATAGAAATCAAAATGACATTTATTTGCGGATATCATGTATCAACGAGATTCATGCAAAAAAGTCAAAGTCAAAAAAAAGTTGTCTAGCTTTAATATTTCCTCACTTGTTGTGAAGTCGATCTTTATTCCCTAACCATGTCTCAAACGATCACTTTCATTTAAAGAAAAGCTGAGTTGTAACGAAAGTTGCTTATGTCACGACAATGAGTTATATTTTCTTTAGAATATTGTGCATAAAATAACATGCAATCTATGTTTTCATATTTGTATTAGCGAAACGAATCGCATTTTTCGCATGCGTATTCGTGAACATTCAAGTTGTCATTATAGTTTCTACTCAATCAACATTTCATTTTTCATCATGATACACCTCCAAATGTTTCAATGTGCACTTCTATGATTTTACAGCGAGGATTTGCTAATGCCACTGAGAAGATGTCGGAGAGAAATTTTATTCGCACTATGAAGCCAAACATCAATATGCATTTCAG
This sequence comes from Prostheceraeus crozeri, assembly GCA_907163375.1. NCBI lineage: Eukaryota > Metazoa > Platyhelminthes > Polycladida > Euryleptidae > Prostheceraeus > Prostheceraeus crozeri. The sequence continues at coordinate 29,813 of CAJQUW010014855.1, forward strand.
TTCATCTAATGTTTGAATTTTGTATTGCTTGTACATAGGTACATGTATATACCGTTGCATCTTCTGTTGGCAAATTTAGCTAATGTACTTTTGACCTGAGATCCAATTTTTCTACATCGACTATCGAGTTTTGTAAAGTTTTGAACTTGAGATTGAGAGACGAGATCGGGATTGAATTCTCTAAGTTGTACATGCAATTTTCATTTGTCTCACCATCCAATTTAGCTTTTAATCATTAGTTTACAAAATTTCTAGACTAAAAATGCTTCAAGATTGGATTCTCTATTGTAATAGTAGTCAGGATGAAGTCGATCGACAGATATTATTTTGTGAGAGATGAAGTTAACCGTAGATTCTTTCCATGAACGACGATTACAGTATGCAATACAAATAACATAATAAATGAAGTAGTTTTGTGATTTTATTCGCAATTGACGACAGCTTGCACGTGTGTGTTCCTGAGACATAAATGGTTGGATGTTATTGGCTTGATCTAGGGAAGTCCCCATCCATCTACTCATATTGTGATGCGCACGCGCACCACACCGTGTTGTGTCTAGGACTAATTCTTGGAAATCTCTCTATCCCACTTTCAGAGGGAAGACCTGTGCTTTAAATAGAAGCTGTCGTCCATATCTGTCTTGTGCAGTATTTAAGTCGGTATTCACTATCAGTTTGTGGTTTGCATCGTCTCGAGTTACTCACAAATGGATATAATTGACAAGAAGATTGTGCTCATCTTCATCATTTCGTTCTTATATTTCCCGGCATTCAAATGTGAAAATGGAGATCAGTCATCCGTCGGAGTGTTATGGATGAAAGTGTCACGAATCGTGGAGGAAACATTTGAGAAAGAAGCATTGACGATCCTAAACAAAATGGTGAAGGAATCAGTAACGAATAGAGAAGAAACTTTCACTGAGTATTTTGATCAGATCTCTCCTGGGGACGCTGATTATGAGGAGTGTAAAAAGCTATTGCGGGATTGCGAGGCATACAGGGATACGAAGCAACAGATGATGTTGTTGAGCGGTCTTCAACACTATTTCGAGACATATATTCATAAGAACCAATTACTCACACTGCTACTTTCTTCTCTGCACTATTACATCGCAAACAAGCTAGTTGAATTTGTACCGATCAATACGTCGCCGAATGTGATCAAACTTCTTGTGCTCGATAATTTGATCAGACTTCTACGAATGGAGTTTAAACGTTTAGGCATTGGCTTACAGTCTAAATCAAACAGGTCAGAGGATTTTGATGATGGGCGCAAGCGCAATAAGAGACAAGAATCATACAGGTCAGAGGATTTTGATGATGGGCGCAAGCGCAATAAGAGACAAGAATCATACAGGTCAGAGGATTTTGATGATGGGCGCAAGCGCAATGAGAGAGAAGAATCACAGAAAAACGATAGACGATTCACGGACGGTTTGTTTTCTCGTTTCATTGACTGGGCGTGGAGAAAAGCTCGTAAATACGCGAAACCAGTAATCAAGGTTGCTATTGTGTTCATAATTTCCAAACTTTCTGGGTTTTTATCTTCGTCGGCGATTCCGTTTCTGTGGTAGGGCTTTTATTCATTGCCAAATTAGAAAGTATTTCCATTCCAATTTCCCAAAAGACACAATATCCGGACATCCAACGGTTTTGTAATGAAGCTGCTTCGCAGAGACGTCAGGCTGTTGTCTGTTTATAATGCTCTCTGCAACTTTTAATTTGTCATGAAATATTGAACAACCTCTCATGTGGGACAGGTGATTGTTAATGAAAGTTTTACTTTGGTATTATTTTTAAGTTTTGAAACGATATGTTGATTTCATTCGATTGCACTTTATAACTGTAAATATATTAAAAATTGTTTTTTGTTGAGCCCTAAACACCCAATGCTCATCAATTGTGAAATTTTCAAAAATCGAAGCTTTTCTGTTTTGAAGCTGTGCAAAATTGTTGACCGAACTTCACTCGGTCAGGATTTTAGCATTCAGGAGTTTCTTCCAGGGATTATCATTTAATTGGAATTCTGTCATCAATTAATTGAAATTTCAATAGCCAAACAATCAATTAACGGGAAGATGATCAATTAATCAATTGAATTCCTTAGAAATCAATGAATGGACTAAGTTTTTTACAATAACTGCCCATTTGCAGCAGAAGTCATCGATGAGTAATTGGTTGATTTTAAAAGTGCTATTACACGTGCAACATTGTTGACACTTTGACGATCCAGATGAATCAGAAAAGCATGGATGATCATGGGTAGATAACAGTTTCAGTTCCCTCAGTTCCAGACAAAAATGTTTTGTTCGCAAAATCACCTAGAACAAATCACTGGAAGCAAGGCTGGGTAAAAACTTAGGTTAAAAACCCAATTTTCTAAAGTCTGCATCTCATTTAGCTGTCAGGTGTATCGTTATTGGTATCCATACTCCTTGCGATGGCAGCGAATATATCCATATATAGCAATATATATCCATATATACAAGCGAATGGCAGATTATGCCTGTCGTGATGTATCATCTATATCAGAGAGCTTTTAAGATTTACCTTCGTATAGAGCTCTTATCAACAATGAGAGCTGTATAGATAATTTAGACGCAATGCTTCATTTTCGTTCCCTTATTTTCCGACTTCATGATGCATCAACGTTGCATGATTTTATCCACATAAGAGTCTATGACGCATTTTAGCAGTCTCAAACTTATAAGGACAGAAACGCTAAAACTATCTGTAAACTGTGCGAGGCTATACCGGGTTAATTTCATGCATGTCTCTTACTAAGACCGCTGTTCTCTCACATGACTTAATGGTACGTCGATTTCAAGGCGTGCATGTGACAGAGTAACTAATAATAAAATATTCCAAGGGAAATCCCAAGGACAAAACCTTCCATCTTCAGCGTGATTCGCTCAACCATTAATGCACATATTTCAATAATTTTAACGATTTTTTCATGCATTTGCTGGGAGTGAATGATGTCGACTTACTAAAATCTGATAAAAATCAAATGTTTGCTTACATTCATCTATCTTTAATTATCTATCCTCTCCTCTAAGAATCACGAATAAATTAGTCCATTAGCAAGTTTCTCTTTGCAGCCTGTACTCAATACCTGTCCCAATTAAATTAAAACACGACACCGAAAAAATTCGAATTATCCAGGAAACGGAAGATACCAAAGTTAAACAACTATCCTAGTGGAGAATCGTGTAAATAATTAGGTAACTTAAAGGGTAAATGAAAATAGACTCGTACTTATAACATAGAGTAACCTACCCCAGTATAGAGTAGGAAACGAAATACATTTACAGGCTAGCCAACCAAACTTTTGAAGGGAAATACAAACTTTATTATACAATCAAAGAACTAAAATGGGAGTTCGTCATAGACATGACGAGAAGATAACTAAAATTACAAATGATGAAAATCAAGAAACCAAAATCAGATCACCATATATGGAGTCATCAGGGAGGAACCATGTGGCTGCATGAAGGAAGGATTCGGCCCCTAACCTCCAACCTGTACCACATGGCGGGACCAGACGAACCATGTAGAATGCACGATAAGGAAGGTCTTTCCAAGCGTAAGGAAACACAGCAAAAACCTAACCGAGGACAATTCTTGAGGACGAAAAGGAGACAAAAGAATCTGGAAGAGGTTTTAGTCCAATAACCTATGAAGGAAGGTATCTGTCGAGCCGAAAACAAACAAACTCATAAACGAGGAACCTATTCCTCGAGAAGGACTTTATGCAAGAATTAACTAGCGGATTAACCTTGTAAGCCGCTTCTTTGAAGACATTGAAAATCATGGTTTGCTTTTTGCCGGCTAAAACTGTTTTTTGCCACTAAGTGGTAAAAACCGGCAAAAACTGGTGAAAACCGGCTAAAACTAAAATTCCGAAAAATCAGTCTATCTCTTCGCGAAATGATCGACAGCAAGTTAGGTTTGAGTATTATGATGCATGCGGGTTTGCAGTTTGCAACTCTTATTGTAAAACATTTGTTAAGTGATGGAGTCCACCTGTACTTGTATCATTTATTTCCGTACTGTTTGATAAGTCGCCTCTAGCGTGGGCAGGCGAACGTGCAATCGCGCCTTACTTGTCGATCACTGTTTTTGATGTACGCCGCTTCTTATGTGGGCGGGTTTTTTCATCTCTGGCTTTTACCTTTGATAAGACAACTAACTAAGAAGTCTGATGCGTATGACGAGATTTGTTCTCTCTCTCTCTCTCTCCTCCTGAACCGGGTACCTTAGTTTCAAGTGACTAAATTTCAAGTTTAATCTAACATTTGTTGGTGCCGTGACCCGGGAATGGAATCACTTCACAAGGCCCGAGTCTCTCGACGAGCTTACTTAGTTCACTTACAACGCCTCTTCTCAGATATCGACGCTATTGATGAGAAGACGGACAAGACGCGCATCAAGACTCTGCATGAAAAACTTTTGTCGTCATCGATGAAGATAGAAGCCGCCAACATCGCCCTCCTTGAACTCATAGACGACGAGGACGAATATATGACTGAAATCTTCGACCATCAAGAGACGGATGATAGATTGACGTCATATCGGGTAATCCTCTCTACTAGACTTGGTGAAGAGGAATCGAACAGTAACTCTCAACAAGATACCGAGACTACAAGTGCCCTAGCCTCCGATGTATCTACTCAAGTTTTCACTGGATTACCACGCCTTTTGTTGCCGACCTTCGATGGCGATTTCCTGTCATGGCGGCCCTTCTACGATCAATTCACTGCGTGTGTACACAATCGAGACATCGCTGACGTACACAAGTTCACCTATCTCCTGTCTTCACTACGAGGTGAAGCGAAAAATGCCGTTTCTGGGATTCCTTGCACCTCCGGTAATTATCAATCAACGCTCGAACTGCTCAAACAGCGATTCGGGGAGCCATCTCTCCTCATCGGACTCTATGCTGATCGGCTGGTTCACATTCCCGCTGCTACTGACAATAACATTTCATCTCTTGTCTGTGATGATGACCGCTCTAGGACAGTCAAAGATAGGGCTCTATGTTTTAACTGCTTCGGTCATCATTTCTGTAAAGATTGTAAATCAAAATCACGCTGTAAGAAATGTAATCGTGTTCATCATACTTTGCTTCATAAGGATTCCGACAATCCTTTGTCTACTCATGATTCAAGTAATGCTAGGCCTGAAACTATTACGCTAACGTCTGCATCAAGTTCTCGAGTCTCAGGTGGTCAGACTGGCGATCGTTTATTGCCTATTCTTAGAACTGCCCTTGTTCAAATTCGTGGCTTATCTCGTAATGTTCGCATTCTCTTGGACTCAGGATCGGAAGGAAGTTATATTCTCGAGTCATTAGTTCATCAGCTAAATCCCTCTTTCGTTGGATCTCGGCACACTAGAATTGAACTCTTTGGTGAGATTGTTTCAGAGGTAAAGAAAAGAAACTCTTATTCATTTGAATTATATTCATCTCTGCACAACAATTCGATTAGCGTTGACCTTGTTGATAAGATTTGTCGGCCTACTCATGGTCTTACTCCAGTTCAGATTGAAGTACTCAAATCTAAGTTTCCTACACTTAGCATTGCGGATGATTTCGAATCCCAGACCTCCACTCTTCCAATTGACATATTACTTGGCATGGACTGCATTCCCTTGATTTTAGAATCGGGACAAATTATCAAATCTGAACGACTCTCATTGATTCCTACTGTCTTTGGCTACGTTGTGGGAGGGGTTGTGGCTTCTTCATCTGATTCTCTTGTTTCGGTATCCAAATATTTCCGAACTTCAGTCTCTGAGGACGTTAATCGACTTTGGGATCTCGATGTTATCGGGGTCGAACCTGTGAATGCTAAGTCCCCAGCAACCGTTGATCCCATTTTCAAGGATGACAGGTTTGAAGTTTCATTGCCTTGGTTAAGCGATTCCAGACCATGTATGTCATTGACTCAAGCCAATCTTCGTAATCGATCATTCCTCCGCCTTCCGTTATCGAAAAAGAAGTTGTATAGCGAAACTCTACAAGAATATCAAAAATTGAATATTCTTGAGCCGACTTCTGAAGATTCGGGTAACTTCATCCCACATCACTCGGTTCACTCTTCCGGCAAATTCCGCATTGTTTATGACGCATCTGCTAATCCTTGGAAAGGACCTTCTTTGAATGATTGCTTGAGTTCAGGCCCCAACCTTCTTGCTGACCTAACGAGTATCCTTGACAGATTTAGAACTTGCCCACTTATTACTGATACTGAGAAAGCATTTTTAATGATTGCAGTCAATGAGAGAGACCGTGAATTTCTGAAGATTGTTTGGTATGACGATGACAAATGTTTGCGTGTTAGTCGCTTTACCCGTGTCCCGTTCGGTCTTAACTGTGGTCCCTTTCTCCTTCTTCGAGTGCTCAATCATCACCTTTCAACTCTTGAAAATGAAAGTTCCTCTGTTATAGAGCTTTTGAAAGATGGCCTCTACATGGATGATGTAATTACAGGCCATGACTCTCCTGAGCAAGTTTTTCATCTCAAGCAAAATCCTCAGAGAATTTTCCGTTCTGCTGGCATGAACCTTACAGGATTTGTTTCACTTCCTTCTGCTCAACATCTATGGGATGCTGATCCACCGCCAAATACGAAGTCTGTGTTAGGTGTATTATGGTCACCTGCCTCTGATGTCATTACGCTTTCCTTAACAGTCCAAATCTGCTCCACAAGAAGGCAAGTAGCCTCTGCAGTCGCTCAAATCTTTGATCCTCTTGGATTGTGCAGTCCTTGGTTGATTCGGCTCAGAATATTTCTCCAATCTTTATGGGCTTCTTGTGATGACTGGGACGAGCCTTTGAAAGAGCCTGTGAGACAGGAATATGATGAACTCATGAGAGAATCAAACGGTCAGTTCATCTCTGTCCCGCGAAAGGTTGTCATTAACGAAGAATCCGAATTTCATGTATTTGCTGATGCATCTCAGAAAGCCTATGCCTCTGTTCTATATGTCAAGGCGAATCATTCCGTCAGTCTCCTGTACTCTCGGGCTCGCGTTGCTTCATTGAAACCCAAACTGACCCTTCCACGCTTGGAGCTAATGGCTGCTCTCCTAGCCGCAAGAATCCATGATTTTGTCATTCGCAGTCTAGGTCTTAAGTATCCACGCTCTTTTTTCTGGTCCGACTCTACGATCGTTTTATCATGGATAGCCAAGCCCCCATCGGACATATTTGTTCACAACCGAGTAAGAGAAATACGAAAATTGACAGACGTTGAAAGTTGGGGTCACGTTGATGGAATTCACAATCCTGTTGATTACCCTAGTCCAGGCATGTCAGCATCAGCATTATCTTCTTGTCATACATGGTTCAATGGACCCAGTTTTCTGCTTACCTTAGACCCACTTCCCATTAGAGTCATTCATACTACTACTCACAATGAAGAGTTTGAGCCATTTCCTGTAGAGAGGTATAGCTCCGTGAGAAAAGCTGTGAGAGTGGTCACACGGTTAAGACGCTTTTGTCACAACTGTCTTAAACCCTTGTCAGAGCGAAAGTTTGATGATCTTTCTGCTGAAGAAGAAGCAGCCAGTCTAGACAAATTGATTCAGTCTTCCCAAAAATCTCATTGTCTCAAAGACTACAACCTTCTCACGGGAGGAGCACATGTCTCTCCAAATTCTCAAATTTTTGACGGCCATCCTGTGTTTGATCCAGATAGGAAATTAATTATCTGTCAACCTCGCAATGGGGAGCCTTCACTTCCATGGCTGCCAATACCTTCACCACTTGCTCACCTCATCGTTCTCCAAACGCATCATCGTTTGTATCACCTGGGCGTTGCTTCTACCGTTAGAGAAATTAACAGAAGCTATTGGACTCGAAAATGCAGACAGTTTGTAATAATAATAACAATAATAAACGACACGTGGGCCTCACTTGGAAAATGACGTCATGAAAATCCACTTTCCACGAAATCAGGAATAACCAATGAGCATGAAATGACAACCTGAGGGTATGTGGATGCAAAATTGTTCGTTTCTGATCAAAATTTGCTGGACAGGGGTCATCAGATAGACTAGAATCTGATAAGACCGTCATACACATAATGTCATCTGAAGGGCTGTAGAGAACTCGTTATCCGAAGAAAGTCACAGGGCAGTTAGTGCTACTTATAGTCATCAATGTTGTGCTAAAACATTGCAGAAATACTTCGATTTCAATACCTATTATTATTTTTTTCAAATAATATTTTGAATATATCAAGTCAAAAAATGTAGGTGTAGGTAATGACATCTAGTCAGCAACTTGGGGGATTTAGTGACCTATCTTACTTCAAAACTTGCTTGATATCATTTTTCAAAATAAATACGCTCCTAGAGTATTTTTGGGCGTAGAAAACGAATCTGCTATCAGAATTTCTATACTTGTTCAGGAAATAGGGGTAATCCACAACTACTATTAGGGTTATATTGGGGTTTGAGTTGGCCTACCCTAGTTTTATGGATTATTTCTTCCAAATTCAGTACACTGCAGGCATTTAGGAACGTAGAATTCGAATGTGAGATCAGAAATCCTATCGCTATTGAAGAAGTGGACTATCGGACAACTGCGATTAGGGTTAGCTAGGGTTGTGGTAATGATTGTGTTATCGTTAAACTAGTCAGTATGTCATTTCATCTGAAAAAAGCATCAACAGGTATTTTGGGGTGCAGAAAATATGTATTCTACTAAGCACTTAGTTGCCATCAAAGAAATAGGCCTATTTGACAAAACATGCTAATGCTGGCGATAATGTAGAATTAGAGTTGGAGTTATCGCCGTATGCTTAATGAAAACTTCAATTAACAAGATCTCACCAATAAATATATTCAATTCCTTCCTGTAATCACTGTTATGGACTAATTTTGCTTCGAATAGATTGCTGCATGTGGCAAAAAGTACGCATTCTGCTTGGATTAAATATTTCATCGCATCAGCTGATAATTGTTTAAACATATAAATTTAAATAAAACCAAACTCTGTGGGCATTTATAAATACTTTAGTAACCATGTGTTTAATCAGCTGTTCTATTGATTAGAAATAGGTTTTGTCTATCTGTATTGTCTGTAGGTATTGTAATATACAACGTGGATGGCAGAATTTATAATGAAAATACATTCTATGTCCTATTTACAGAATTTTTATGTGAATTTGATTTAAATCAGACAGAACGGCTAAAGCAGAATTTTTCATGATTCTTCCGTGGTGCAAAAGTAGTCAACTTAAGAAACGCTTCTCTAAAAGAGCTGTAATGACCGTGTTGCCTATTATGTAATGACTGTGTTGCCTATCTCATGATCGCCTCTGTAAATCTCATCCTTTATGTGTTACCGCTTATGCTTCTTTCTCCTGCCTTTCTTCTGCATTCTACATTTCCCTAAATCGCCAACGCGCACATGGCGTTATGAATAAAGAGTTAGCGCAGTGGAGTGACTGCTATCACTTCCGCTACAGACTCGCAGAGACTGGTTCTTAATTAAAGTTACTCTCGGAATCTCGGGTGCATTACGGAGCTATTGGGATGAGGAAGTTTGAGTGTGGGAAATAAATGCGACGTTGATAATCTAGAAGTCTACGTTGGCCTATTACTTATATCCAGAAATACTTACCTGGTTGTGCCAGTCTGTACACAAATTCTTGTTTACGTCTATAGGTGGAATGCAGAAATATACATAATATTATATACTATCATTTTCTCTTCATAGTATATTACATACATATATATTGAAGCACGTGTATCGCTGTGAGGTGGTCAGTCTTGGATTTAAATTTTTTGCTGCCAATCACAGATATGTGTTGGCATGTCCATTTTTAGTAGATAGCATGTTTTTGAAAAGTTTACTTGCAAGCAACTGCATGATATTCTTCGATTTAATATTCACATGTTAGCTTCAAACACTTCTTGGTACTTGGTCGCAGTCATACGTAGATGGACGCGGTAGTTAGAGATCTTTTTTCCCCTGTGAACGATGCGATTAAGGTCGATCGTCGCCTCCTTTCCATAAGGAAGCAGTCATGGGGCTGCTCCCTGTTTGACATTGAAAATAGATTCAACGCCGTTTTTGCTGCCTCGACAATCGTTCAATTTTCGGAGAGCATTTTTTGTTACCTCTTCTTCACGGAATGTGAACTATGCCAATCTGCTGATGTAGCTGCTGCTACAGCTATTGATATTGCCCTTGCCTCTGGCGGCCAGAAGCAATCGTGGAATCATTTTATGGAGTGATGGACAACAGAGGCAGTCTGGTGGCATGGACAATAGAACGATGGCTTAGAGAACGAAACTGTATTGGGTGTTGCCGGACATATCACAGAGCCGCAGCTTAGTGAAAAGGCAGCATCTTTGTATGTCACGGACGGAAACGGTATCAAACTCCACTACCTCCATAGCCTTAAGCTGAGAATGTGACTATGTATAAAAGTGTTTGACAGGCACTTCAGTTCAGAGGCGCGATTGCCCTTTCTGAGTTATGATTGCTTTTAAGATAGCTATCGTAAAATCCGATTACATTGTACTTCAAGGGTCCGAGATATCTATAGTCCGGTGGCGAGTATCATTAGGCCAAATTATGTAGCCTACATTTTTTTACAATCATTTTTGGATTTTTAGATACGTCAAAGCGTGCATGCAAAATCACTTTTTTCACGCCCTACCCATTGCTAAAATTCATACAATATCTCATATTTCCCCTGGATATATCCGGGTTTTACAGCAATAGATTTAACTTCTCTCTTTTCGGTTAATGGCAAGATAGCTAAATTTCCGTGTACATGTATTTGCTTTTATACGAACTCGCAATTGCAATTCCACAATGCATTACCACTGATCCATGAATTTTCGATGAAATTGTTCTCGATTGCTTACCTTTTTAGAATGTTTATTCAGAATTCATAACTATTAAGATTTTTGTTTGGACTCCTTAAGGATTTAAGAACTTGTGACGAAATATCATCGCACGTTTTTGAACTTTTTACAACACAGAAATATAAGATAATAATACATGTACATATAAATTACAATTTTCTTATTGTTGATCTGTTTAGAGATGACCACTGACAGTGGGAACAATCTTCTCCTACTTTTCAATAGATACATGTAAAACAGATTGGAATATCGTTTATTCTAAATACAATGATGACAAATTAGTACATTCATATTTTCATATGTAATTAGCACATTCATAGACCTGTAGTCCGTACTCCTACTTATGAGCCTATTTATATACATAACCATAATCACTTTATTTCCTGAATAATGCAGATTGTAGAACATTTGCAAGATTGCAAGAGGGATGTCCAACGGCGGTGATTCTATTCTCTGCGGAAATTGTCGAAAATATTAGTCTGCAGGAATTATTTCTCTATGCAGAAAAAATTATATAATTTTCAAAAGGCAAGCATTTTCAGTTGGTCCTGGCAAGCGGTTGATCATATTTCCGCCCGTTGACCACCCATACTTTAGAAGGTAGATTAGAATGTATCAGGAGATACGCATTTCCGATCGGATTGCAGAAGTGCTCTGTGCAGTTTTGGAGACATTCGAAGAACGCTTGGAGAAATCCTCCTTTTATCCTCATTCCTTTTTAGAAATGATCAGAACAGATCTTTTTAACATGAAGGATTCAGGTAAACTTTCTTTCGGTTCCATGGTTCCTAGTTTGTTTGAATGAAGTTGTGTTCGGCCAATTTTTGCTCTGAGTGGTTGCAAATATGCATGCTGCTCTGGTTCAATTATTGTACAGTATCAGCTTATGATTGTTCAAACAAGTAATTTTTCTCTCTCTGCATGCTGCTTACTGGACTGATTATGCGTAACATACGTCCTTGTTGCCAGTCACTTAGAGGCACATAGTCGGAGATTGGCAAACCCGTTTGTACGGGAAAAATCTTTCCCATTAATGTATGACCATCTTATATAAACCAGCGGTAACGCCGTTGGTATTTAGTGTGACATAGAGTATAGAGGATAAGGAATTCTATGATCTGTGTCAGGCAAGAAAATGATAGAAATCTTCAGATGTTTCGCCTTCCGGAGGCCATACAATACCTGTTGTCTGACTTTGTATAATTTTTTCGTTTCTATTGTCTTTTATGTCTATCTAAAATTTGACATATAATGCGAAATATTGAAGTCTCCCGAAATTCAATAGTTATCGTTTAACTCAAGAATTCCGTGGATTAAAAAATATGATTAATGTTACTGTTTAACTCATCTTTCACTGAATAGCTTTATTCTTTCTGTCATGATGACAAACGTCTATAAACATATATTTCACATTCGTGAGTTCTACTTTTTATTAGGCTTGACATTTCAGGAGATATCCTGATCTGCTAGCGTGATGCATTATAATTTGTGTTATTTATTCTTTGGAATTTGCTCACATCTTACTCCGTCAAATTTGGGTTTTCAGCGGCGGAACTCCAAAACGTTGACTTAGATGCTGAAGAGGCACAATGCCCCAACACGCCAACAACAAGCGAAATCAAGTATACAACGGATGCAGCTGCTCAAGCATCAAAACATGGTAAATATTAAACATTGTAAACATTGTAAATTTAAAAAATCGTTGACAGTTATGCATGTACTTCATAATTAAGCACTGAGCTTCTTGTTTATAATCAACTTCAAGGCTTAGTATTACTATTTTCTCCCTATGGCCTTGCCAAATCTTGCAGATTGCTTATTTTTCGAATAATGCGCGCCTTTCGTGGGAACATGATATAGATATCAAGGTGGCTTAGTGCCCAAATACATGCAATGCTATGATATTACAAAGCATCATAGGCCTTACATGAGAGCTGATTTCTTACTATACCTGTAACTGACAGCTCTAGATGGAAGTAACTGAGTAGCCTTGCTGAATATAAGTATGATTTTATGAATTTCGATTCCTATGCTATCTGACCCAGTGCTTCATAATTGTACCAATCACATATGAAGTCCGGAGGCTTTGCTTTATATTTTCATGTAAAGTATATAGCTGACGTTTAAGACCTGTGTGACTACCTGAATATTTTCTTAAATTTCAGAAGTGCGAGAACCATTGGCTACAATTTCTGTAGAACAACTGGATAATGAAGGTAAACTTTATTGATTTGCATTTCATTTCCTTCGAATTCACTTCAGTGATTTGTTTTACAATTTCTATCCAACATATTTTTGATCATTTACAGAATATGTTCTTTACTTTCAGATATTGTTCTTGCTCGATATAGGTCAAGGTCCGATGCACGCTTTCAAAAAGCTGTGGTTTCCTGCTTTTTTTGAAGGTGAATTATATTAAAGCAGTGTGTTTGTCATAGCTGTCAACCTTATCAATTTATTGTAAAATTTACTATTTTGAGATTTTACCTTTGAAATTACGATTTTTATAACTTAACGATTCTGCAACCAACTTTGCTATTTACGATCATTTCCATAAACAAAATTGCATTTAAGCCCTATCATGAATTAAATTTATGTTAACATTTGATGTCTTCATACCAATACCAAATGTGAAAAAACTCAACAACGTGATGTTGTCGAAACTCCTTTCTCCAACAACAACATCTCGTCATAGGGATTTCCTCAATAGAATAAACACGATGTTTAATCAAAACCTTTTCGAAACAAAGCTGTTTTCATTGTATGTGTGCTTTTATCCTAATTTAGTCTAAAGCGGCTATTAAGGCCCACTAATAACCGAGAAAAAGAGTGCCTGTATGAAATAAATACTGGTAATCATTAAATGATCAGTTAACAATTGAGAAATTATGGAGTACCATATGGTTCAGTTTCTTTGATTGTGAAACAGTCATGATTTTCATACATCACATTGAATGAAAATCCTCAAGCAGATTTACAATACAATTATTACGATTTTTCAGTCCATGGAAAGTCAGAAAAAAGGAAAAGAAGAGATGGAGCGGAGCGCCAAACGAACCGCCATTCCACCAACTGCCCAGTGTGTTCGAAACAGCAGTCGTCGAAGAACCTCTCTCGACATCTCCGGTCACACAAATGGTCGGACGAGAGGATTCGGCAGTTTACTGCCTCCGCATTCAAAAAACCGGAGCTTACAACGACCACCAAAACATTCAATGAATGTGACAAATGTGGAGCACTGGTAAATAGTTGTTACTTGTGGAATAAATTTAGTAGGATAAGTCAAGCTGCTGACGATAATTCATTAAAAAAATACTGATAAGACCTAATTAAGGTTCACTTACTCTCTGGATTGCATTTCTATGTAGACAGCATATAGTAATGTGGCATAAGATTTTGGGATTTTGCACTTGATTGACAGAATTACAATGATAAATTTTTCTAATGTTCTTATTCGACAGCAAATTTACATATTTGGCGTTTTGGCAGGTAATGCGTATTCGCGCCCATTACACCAGATGCCACCCAACTCATCCGATACATCATCTTCCAATGGATGATGTCACTGAAGGTGTGGAGGAATGGCCAAATGAAGGCGCCACTAGTCAGCAGGAAGTGAAGGTGAGGAACGGTACCCTGGGCTTTTTGAACAGTATCAGTTAAAAGGGGGGAGGGAGGGACTAAGATCTCATGAAGTAACAACTAAAATTTGACAAAATCGTAGTCCTATAACTTTCAGTGATACTTATCTATCTTCAGAGAAAGGAAGATCCTGTCCAAAAGATGGTGGATACAGAGCTGGAGGAGAATTACGGCGCACTTCATACCTTCAGCAGTGGCGACACATTTTACACCACAAAGGAGTACTCGGCATGGCAGGATGCGATCATCTCTCAACTGATTGATTACCATACGAGTGATCACAGTAAGAAAAAGCCGTTGGGGTCACAAGCTGTGAAGCAGATAATCAGTTGCATCAAGGCTCGTTTCAAAAAGGTATCGTTAATACTTTACGGTGATAATTATTCTATATTCATTAAGGGCATGCTAACAAAATGAACCTCATTATTCGATAATGTATCAACTTACAAGTATGTAGTACTATTCATAATGACATTGAAGATGAATTGATTAATTCAGATACACATTCAGCTCTAGGAATATTAAAATAAACGTATGACTTTGTTTTCGTTTTGCAGCTGAGTGTGATTTTAGGCCGTGGAGCCAAACTGCCCGACCTACTGGACCCAAAATTGTTTCTATACCGTGAACTGGATCCATCATATGCCTCCACTTCGAAGCAGAAGCACTGTGCGGACTTCATTTCGCTTGGTGAGGAAGTTATAAATATTGGTTATATGAACCCAATTGATTTTAAATGTACGAGTATTAGCGTAATAAAAAGAAAGTGGATGAATATTATATATTAAATGAGCATTACACGTGTTAAAGATGGTGTTAAATATGTCAGCAATGAAACAGAGTTCAACAGAATTCATCAAAAAATTGGGAGCTATTGCAGATGATGCTAGGTTTCTCAACCTTCAATAATTCGAGTCCATCCTCTTTCTACAATAATGCGAGGCATAATGAATTATTCAGATTGTGCTTTTTATTGCCGTGTTCGTAAAGGACAAAACGTAACTGCAAACCGGGTGATTCAAGTAAAATTCCACGGTAATAATGACGATTACAAGAAATACATGTACATGTACATGGGCCAGTACTTGTATATCTTTTATCACTTTGTAGTCTCATTTCGATATTTCTTAACTTGAACACAGTTATTTCCGTAAAGCTCGGTTCACAGCGTAATAACTGAGTTAACGACAAAACTCTGCTGATTGCACTAAGCAGTTCTCTCTATTACTTACCGTACTTTTATTGACAGGAAAGGCTGTTATGTGGAACAAAGTAACGTTCAAACGGACGGAGAGGGCCTTAAATTTCTCTGACATATCTGAGGATGACATCAAGAAAGGCCGAGAAGAGGTGCAGCTTGCGCAGTCAGGCTTTGCAACTGAAGGAAGTGGCGAGCAGGTAAGCCTTCATAAAATAATTGTAGATAGATGTGAAAGTAGACTTTCTAGTTATTTGCGAAATTTTTCCATTTGTTGTCAAACTACACCGTCAATATCTCTGACAACAGTAGGAGAATTTTCGCAAATCCTACAATGGCAAATGACACACCGAATTGCAGCTACTACTTTGTCTGAAATTTCTAATGATCATCTGAGTTGGGCGATATTCAGAAAAGTGAAGTTCCCATTAGCGACTATCCGATTCGCCAGCTCAGAGTTCCGATTGCGATTATCCGATTGCCCAGTTCTGATAATTATACTATGTATACTTTTCATACTATACTTGTCTATTTCAGGCTGACAGACGACTACTCAGAGAGCGCAATCGAGCGACAAAGGATGAGATTAGATTGATCTGGTCCAAAACTCACGAGTTGATTCACGCGGACGGAGGTAGCGATCCCGTTTCATTTCGAAAGTAAGTGGATTATACAATGCAACAGAGCTATTAAGTACTAATAGAGCAGATTGGAATTAGTACTGACTTCAAACGTTAGCTCTCGTACCTTTTAACAGACCTATTTTGTCTCTTCTGTGAAGGATGAAATTATCATATTTCAATTATTCGCTTGTGGAACTCGTCACTCGGATGGTCGCACAATTTCTTCTTACATACTTGTCGTTTTAATCAATTTATGTAACTGATGGGCCTATTAACGAAACTTGGAATTTCAATGCGTCCTTTGAAATGGTTTTGGAGAATGTAGTTTTATCCAAATTGTTTTTTTATGAATGTTAGTCTTGAATACATACCTCATTGTTATTTTAAACTGCCTATAGCTACATGCAATCTACAGAAGTGTCTTGCTTCATTTCATTTCAGTCAACGTAATTATCTATTGACCTGCATGGCGTCAATCTTCCCAGTCAGATTGGTTCCTCTCTCAGAACTGACTGTTGAGAATATTGAGGAACCTTTTATCGAAACTGATGAAAAAATCGTTATCCGGGTACAAGGTAGGTTTGAAGCAACTTTTCTTTTGATATTCACTATTTACGGGTGATCTCTTTCTTCACAGGGAAACACAAAACCTTCAAAACATATGGCAGAGCGCTTCTCCACATGGCTCCGGACATGTACCAGCTGATAAAAAGGTTTATTGAGAAATTGAGGTCCCAATTTCACGTCCCAATGAAAGAGGACCAACCGATCTTTTGCAAAAAAGAGGGATCCCTAATGACCGGTATCGGTCATATAATCCGAAACAACACCAGCGAGAAGGTAATACATATTTTCTCTCTTCAATGTATTTCATTTTCTATAAGATAAGTCCAACCCTGGTCAGAATTTCCGCTGTCAAATCAATTACTAGTAGGTGACTTTCTGGTTACGTCTGTAATTATCACTATTTTGACCTCAATGAGAGAACGGTTTCTTGCCCTCACCATTGATTTGCTTAGCTTTATTACAATGCAGTGACAATGCATTAGCCTGTAATTTAGGTATATGTCTACACCATTAACATGTGATTTCCTTGGCACAGCAGTCAAGTGTTTGGCTTTTCGATCTTAGGTCGTTTGGTCGATCCCTGAGAGTGTCATTGAAAAGTCGTCAGGAAGGGCATCCGGATTAAAAAGTATTACAACGGTCCATCAAATCCGACTATGTCAGCGCCGTCCAAGTCCCTGTTAGGGGGAGTAGTGACGTTGAAGAGCTGACAGATAATTATCACCTCGAAGATAGTCTATGTGTCTATAGGACGATAACGTCGGTAAGTCTATGCGTTTTTGAAAACAACAGCTAAACAACACTATTACTCAATGACGTGTACTTACTGCACATATAAAACAAATGCCCTTGTCAATGTTAAGTTGTATGGAGGAAGTGCACCCTTATTGTTTTATTGAAATACATGCAGATGTTAATTTCCATTATTGAAACAGAAAATACGACTTATGCTAATCAAACACCGAACAAGTACCAGATAGGCACCATGAGAAGTTATCTGGGTGCATGTACCAAATCGCTTTATTGATTCAATTTATTCAAAGCTTATTGATATCTTTGATGTGATGCAATTGGGGCTTCATATTAATTAGGTCAAGGTTTTTGAGGATTAGGCAGTGGTGTAAATCATCATATTTATGGTGTAATAAGTAATATGTTTTTAGTTGAATTCGTGGTGCAAATCCTTTAAATTGTTGTGTAATTAGCACACCAAAAATGGCTTTAAAAACCTTGATCTATGCCTAATTCAATATGAATCATCCGCGATCAGAGTCAGAACATTAAAGATATTCCCTCAGATTATAACTTACAAAATCTACTTATATATTTTCTTGCAGACTTATTTAATTCATTAACTACCGTATATGTACGAAATGTACCTGTGACATACACAATTACTTCAGTTCATGAACTCAACATCAAAGCATATTCTTTGGTATAAGCAATTTAGTTAAATAATGTAATCAATTTTTCCTACAGATATGCAACAGAAAGTTAAATGCAACCGATTTCCGTCGTGCAAAAGTGACGATTGGCAGGAAAGCAGGGATTGACGCTAAGAAATTGTCGAAGGATATGCTCCATTCCGAAGTGGTGGCAGACAAATTTTACGCTTCCGACAATATTGAGAACAATGCATCAGTTGGTAAGTTACACATTCAATTTCTGTCATTTTTGGTGTAAAAGTGAAAAGGAAATTTACAAATTTGATCAACAGATCTGGTTACATGTGTACATAATGTAGAATAAAATAACAGATATCTAATATTAGTATACTCATGAAATTGTCAAAGTAACAAATGATAACTTCATAAACTTAAAATTGAGCACGTATCTAACTTCAATTTTTTCCGGGGTAGTGAGCATTCAATGAGTCTTACTATTATTGCTATCAGAGCTTTCAGAGTTAAAAATAATTGCAATACCGAGTCAACTTATTCTCCTACACGTCGATGGCGACTGGAATTCCCTCTATGTGTAGTTGTACTCCTCACTTCTGTAAACTCATTCAAGAATGAATTCTATGATACTCGTATATCATCGTGATTGATTGTGTACACCACTTTTCTCTTACCATGTACTTCATCACTTATTAATAACAATTACATCTGTATTCGTATGTGTTTTCCGTGGCACTGGCAATCACGCTTAAGTTAATAGCATTTCAATTTCATAAATTATGTTTCTCATCGGTTGTAGAGGGTTATATTTTCTTCATCTTAATCAAGCGATTGCATCATGAAACTAAATATAGAAATAAGCACAAAACATCTATACCCCTACCTGTATATCAGCTACATCTTCAAATCTTCGACATATAGGAATGTTTTTGCTTTATTTCAGACTATTTCAATGTTATTACTAAAGGAGCGGTGTACGAAAAACTGGAAAAGGTCGATGAGGGTGATGTGGATGACGGTAAAGCTGAAGATGCTGAGGATGGAGGTGATGTGGATGATGACGAGGAGGACACTGATGAACACGAAGATGAAGGTGATGGCGATAGTGATTTACGTGGTGATGGAGGCAATAGTGATGATGTTGATGATGATGATGATGAAATTCCTCCTTTGAGAAAAAGATTAAGGGCGGCTAAAGTCGTCGACGTGAAAAAATACGTTTTTTAATCTTAGATATTGACTTTTAAATTGACTCGTTTTACTATTGCTCATACAGTGAATTCTGCTCATACTGTGACAGTTAATATGTAATTTTGTGTAAAACTATGTAACATGTATTTTCTACTTGATGCACTTGCATTCACTGTAATATTCCATTCCCTATGTTGTATTGCTTTGCATTTTCTTTTGTACTTCAGAATAAAATTTATGACTTACGACTTATTTTCGTTCCACAAAGGAATCAGGTGTGCTCATTTCCATTGTTGGTCGAATTAGCCCTATATTGTAGAACTACATTATGCATACATATACATACATATATACACCACTGTCTTGTATATTGCGCTTACTTTACCAGAGATAGGGAGAAATGGGTCACCAAATTCGTCAAAGATTTGTATAGGCCTATTAGCCTGATGTGTAAAAATATTATATGTTTTTTGATACGAAAAATTAGTTGCACAGTAATAATAATTAAGCTAGCTGATAGCAAAAATAGAAAAGTGAGCTCCCCACGACGACGCAAATTTAGCGATTGTCTTTAAACTCATAGCTCAATATACCTCCTCGGCATAATAGAATCTGAAGAAAATGATAAAATTCGGTTATTTCATGTAATAATTGAGTAGGAGCCATTATAAATGATTTTGAGGCCCATGTGTCGCTAAATAATGATAATTATTGATTGAGGCCCACGTGCCGCTTGTGAGGCCCATGTGTCGCATGTGAGGCCCACTTGTCACATAAAATATACGGTGTGAGGCCCACATGCCACTTGTGAGGCCCACGTGCCGCTTCTGGTGAGGCCCACATGTCGCTTAATATTATAATAATAATAATAATAATTTTGTAAATAAAACTATTTACAACTGCGTTCGCTGTCGCAGGATTCAATCCCGCTCCTTAAAGTCCCCTGAAGGCTCATTGCCTGACTTTCGTCCTAATCCGGCCCGTCCATTCGAAAAAGTCGGTCTTGACCATTTTGGTCTTTTGTTTCTCCGCGACGGTCAAAAGATGTGGGTTCTCCTCTTTACATGCGCCGTTACGCGATGTGTTCACTTAGAAGCAGTTTTAGCACTAGATGTTAAGGAAACTAGTCTTGCGATCAAACGTTTTTTCTCTAGACGAGGTAAGGCTTCTTCCTTTTTAAGTGATAGCGGCAAATCCTTTGTAACTTTGTCTAAGCTTCTGATGTCTGATGTTAAGTGGAGTCTCATTCCTCGTGCTGCTCCCTGGTGGGGCGGTTTTTGGGAGAGAATGATAGGCACGATCAAGCGTTGCTGTCTTAAAACTCTCGGTAAAACTTCTCTTTCCCTTTCCGAACTACTTACTGTCCTAAATGAGTTGGAGGATCGGATCAATCGGCGACCAATATCGACAAATTCATCGGATTATAATGACTCTTTGACTCCAGCCCATTTCCTGTTTGGAGCATCACCTCCTGCGATCAACATGGATCCTACTCGATCAAGCTGCGAAATTCCTCCCTCGACACCTGATTCGTTTTCCCGCCTACTCGGTCATCGGCGAGTTATTGCCTCTCATTTGTGGAATCGATGGAAGGGAGAATACCTGACCTCTCTTCGGAATTGGAGAAGACACCGAGAGCAGCGAACCAATTCTGTGAGCGTGGGCGACATTGTTCTAGTGGCCCCTCTTGATGGCGTCAAAATTCCGCGACTTCAATGGCCCCTCGCACGTGTAACTCAACTCTTCCCGGGCCGAGATGGCAAGATTCGTGCAGCTGGACTGAAGACAAAATCCTCTCAAATTCGCCGCCCCTTGGAGCGACTATTTCTTCTCGAATGTGCTGCAACTGATTAACACCTAACCATTCATGATTATCCTTGATAATAATAGGGGGAGTATGTAAAACATTTGTTAAGTGATGGAGTCCACCTGTACTTGTATCATTCATTTCCGCACTATTTGATAAGTCGCCTCTAGCGTGGGCAGGCGAACGTGCAATCGCGCCTTGCTTGTCGATCACTGTTTTTGATGTACGCCGCCTCTTATGTGGGCGGGTTTTTTCCTCTCTGGCTTTTACCTTTGATAAGACAACTAACTAAGAAGTCTGATGCGTATGACGAGATTTGTTCTCTCTCTCTCTCTCCTCCTAAACCGGGTACCTTAGTTTCAAGTGACTAAATTTCAAATTTGATCTAACACTTATCTTCCAAAACATGACATTCACTCTTTGGTAGAACCACATGATATGTTTTTATCACGAAAAGCCTACGATAATGTCTTTTGTTTACGATTGCTCTGTCCTTTTGTGATTTAAGAACAGATGCAGACTTCAGCATCATTTTAGCTCTTTAGTTCATGTAACAGAAATTGCTAGATACTCCCATGAAATGAATTCATCAAATTAATGAAAAAGAAGAAAATAAATATATGAATAAAACTGGTTTATACATAGAACTGAATTAAGCAAACCACTTTCTTCATGTGGACGAGCTTCAATAATTCCACTGTCATTATTCTGTATTGAGTTTTCAGCAAGAATGCAGAGTGTATTTTAATAGTATAGCTTAGGTTTCATCAGATCTAGAGTTGAACCCAGGTCTGATGAACGCAGAGAGAACACTCTATCAAAGACCGTCCACACCGAAAAATTTCAGCTCCCAAATCAAGCAATGTGCAACAGTCACTTATGCATTTCCATTTTTTTTGTAAATATACTAGCCTGAATGTACTAATGCTTGTGATTTGAGCAGAATCAAAGAAATCTGGCCACGCCAAATCTTTTACTCGCTAGAAGCCCCGTCATGAACTTGAACTCCCTGTATGCTAAGAGTAGGTCAGTCAAGAGTGAACTGGAATTCCCACCCATAGGAATGCCCCGAATTTGTTTAAAGACTAGTCCCCCGAAGGTAACAAAAGTGCTATCTAGGATGAAATCAGTGGCAGTGAGGAATTAGCCTTCGTACCAACAGTGATATCCTCTGTGCTTCTTATTCGAGAAGCTCTATAATAGCCATAGCAGAGGAAGCTCTTGTAACTGCTAAAAATTATCTCACATAAACCTCTCAAGGAGTCCTTAACGTGGTCTAAATTAAGTTTCGTATAGAGTGCGGAGAAATCATAAACTTGTCAAGAGTGGCAATTCAAACCCGACATCCTTCCTAGAAATTCTCCAGAAGCCGTTCACACCCGAATTAACTGTATTTTGTATTTTTTTTTATCTTTTTGATAAACACATCGCATCGATATCAGAAATAAATGAGCACTTCAATTATAGCTGATTTCCACACTATGATTGAAGCTGAATAAAGTGCCATCAAAGTGCACTAAAAATGAAAATGAATCACTTCATTCAGGGTCATCATATGTGCAAAACGTGGCAAATTTTTCGAAAAAGCACTTATCAACGTTGAGGTCGAGAAAGTTGGAAAATAAATCTATCTTTGACGATCAGTTCCACGAATGAGCCATTGATAGATATATCAATCTATGCGCTAAAATAGCCATGACATCAGTAATAATGATAATTAAGCAGATATAAGGTATCTGTCAGGCAACATTGCTAAGTGCATGCACTGGCACTGTACGTAGTGTTTAATGAACTCTAGGGCCTAACATGAGTCAACCACTGCCGCTCTTTGATGCTCCAGCTTTCTACAATGATTTACTGATCGGCGTATTATGCATCCAAGTGATCACTGTATTGAAATATTTCATTTGTTACTTCATACGGCATTCACAACATTCAGTAATAGATAATGCATAGATTTGAGGTCATTATTGCTATAATTTTCCGAGAGCCAAAGGCTCGAGGTTATTATGACAAATAATGACCGAAGAAATCTATGCATTATCTGTCATAATGCATGACCTTTTCCATAGAAGTCTGCACCAGGTTAATAATTTCCAATCATGAAAATAATTACCTGCTTCGTGGAACTTATTAACCCGTGGACATAGAAAGTCTTACAGAATCATGCATTATTATTACTTATTTGATACAGATATGATGATCTTTCATTGTTTGGATTCTGAAATGTCCCATAGCCTGTCTATCCTCTTAATGTATTTCCGATAAGTGACATTTGTGATGCATGATCTAAGAAAATCTACGATGTCGTTATGATATCGTTGCTTCAAGATGGACAAATGTATATCATGAATGAGTATATCTGTAAAAATATGTCTATGTAGGCTATGTGACATTACTTTTTGTATATCCACGCACTCTATGTATGTAGCTCCTTTTCTATGACTAGAAGACAGAAGACATGGATATCCATTTTCAAAATATCGATTCGAAAGTCATCATAATCATTTTGTTGATGTGTATGATATCTGTTGCCATCTATCATAGCATGAATTGATTATATGATTATTGTTTCATATCTTGGAAACATCATAGATTGTTTACAGCTGTGGTACATACCAAATGTACCATAGCGCTTCAGCGACATGAATTGAATGTTTTTCATCGTTTAGTTTCAATATTTTTTTTATATTTGTATATTCAGTTGAATATTTGTCATGACACTTCATCGTTAGAGTACATTGGGTTAATGACCCATAGCTTGTATATGCTGTTAATGCATTTCCGATGAGTGACATTTATGATGTATGATCTAAGAAAATCTATGATGTCGTTACGATATCGTTGCCTGTGTAGACAAACGCATACTGTGTCTGTAAAAATATGTCTATGTAGTAGTAGTAGTAGTAGTAATTATATTGCCTTCAACATAGAAGAAATGCATAGGAAGCACAATACATAGGTTAGAAGTCACAACTTCAACAGTAAGTCAATCAAGTCAAAGTTATGTTCACATTCTTGAAGCAAATGCCGAATAGAATCTATTAGGCCCGAATAGCGAGAAGTGGGCTCGTTCTTACACAGTGCCACTTTCTTACGTGTGTATGCCAGTAAGATTAAATCAATTTCATGGATTAGAATATGACTGATCAGTCCACTGTCAGCGCAAATGTCTTTGGTATAGAAGTCCATCGTCATCGATCTGCAAATATCTCCTATAGGTGACAAAGAACACATTAAGCGGCGATACAAGCCGCATTCTGCTTTCTTAGTCAAGTCAATGGGATCATGAATTTCTAGGACCTCTCGAGTCACGTGGTGGCGAGCATATTTTCCCTGACCTAATATGCGATTGCAGAATAGACCATCAAGTTTCCTTACGGTGTCACTTCTTGGTTTGGGCAAAGTATGAAGACCATACAGAAGAATGGGTTGAATAGCCATTTTATAGACAATGCTTTGAGCATATGGATGTAAGCCACCTTTGTACATACCATGCTTTCCTAAGGTATAGTAAGCCTGCCTTGCCTTTGAGCCAATATTATTGTCATGATGATCCGAATCACTCTTCATATTATCAATGACTCCCAGAATTTTTAGTGAATTCACATTTTCCAATTGATCGTCGTTGATATAGAAGCAAACGTCTTTAGGGCTGTTGCATATGAGTACTTTTGACTTATCTCCATTAAATTTGAATTTCCAGGTTTTCGCATATTCATTAGATAGTCGTAATTGTTCTTGAAGGCCATAAGATGTTCCACTCATTATGGTGAGGTTATCCGCATAATATAAAGGAGTAAATGGGATATCATGAAATCGTAATGAATGGCCAGATGATTGAACTGCCTGTAAAATGTCTTCGGCAAACATCGAATACAACCAGGGAGAAAGAATACGATTATTATAATATCGTTATTATTATAATATTATATTATTATAATAGAGTAAACCATCCTGCCAGATTGTGTCAAAACACTTCTCGGCATCTAATGATGCTATGTACAATGGAGATTTATTTACATAATGGTGCTTAATGCATTCATTTATTGCTGTGGAGACCATATCCGTGCCAGTATTTTTCCGAAATCCATATTGAGATGAACTTATCGGTATCTCTTTTCAGAATTCATTCAAAATTACAATTTCAAGAATTTTAGATTGTTGTGCTGACGGTTATACTTCTTGTATTAGCGGCTATGTTGGGATCTTCGCCATTCCAATAATATTAGACTTTCACCCATTTTCAGATATTTAACCGTCATTCCATCAAATCCAGGACAAGACTTTGCATTCAATTGTCTTATAGCCAGTTCCACATCCGAAGTAGAAATAGATATATGATTTGAAAGCATGAGCTGATTATTCTTCTTAAATTCTTCATCTACAGTAGTTTCACGTGTTTCAATGCTTGAATGGAAACGATCCCCTAACGTCGATTCATTATGAAATAACTTAGTGAAATGAATAGTGGAAGTCTGAAGGCATAATGTTGAAAATACTTACTAAAAATGAATAGTGGAAGTAATAATGATAAGACGCCAAACTTGAATTCTGTAATCAATTCAGTGATACAAGATGCAAGGCAATACTACAACTCATCAACTAGTCCTGACTCATCAAATTTGACTAATGACACTGTATTGAAGAGAAGTAAAATTGTCAATGAAACAACTCATCGAAATCAAGTCAGTGAAAATGACGCACGAATATCCAATCCCGATTCATCAACCAATGAAACATCTTCAACCACGATTGACTTGAAGATTGCAAACAGTCGCCTGTTGAAACGAATACCAAAAGGTGCTCGATGCCAAGTGGCTGAAGAGTTTACTAAGATTATACATGAAGCCAACTTGAGTAATTCATGTTCATCATGGTCCGCACTGCTTCAATTTGCACATCGAGTGTTTGCTTATCCAAGTAGAAGAGGTAAAAAGGCTCCTAGTCTGGCGTCAATTGTCAAACTTAATCTTCAGAGAAGAGCTGAACCACTACCACAACATGAAAGTCCAATGCAAAAGAACAGGAGAAAACAACGCAAGACTGTCGATTTCGCTTCTTTAGTTGGAGCCAAATTAGACGAATTTGACGTAACTGGCGCTGTTCGATTGATATGCTCAGACGATTCCATTGCCCCATTTAATGAAGAAACTTTGAAGCAATTGCAAGAAAGACACCCAAATTCGCATCCGTCTACTTCTTTTGACGATTACCATCCATCAGAAGATTTGCAAATCAGTTCTGACTGTGTTTTCAAGGCAATCCAAAGTTTTAAATGTTCGTCCTCTGCTGGTCCTGATGGCCTCCGTCCACAACATCTCAAAGACATGCTGAAAGATCAAACAAACCATTCCTCTGTTCAGCTCTTGAATGCCCTCAGCGAACTTTTCAACAATATTCTTAAAGGTTCCATTCCAAGTGAAATACAGCCAACCCTTTGTGGAGCACGTCTCGTCGCTTTGAAGAAGAAAGATGATGGAATCAGACCGATTGCTATTGGAAACACATTGAGGAGAATAGTTTCAAAGATCTGCTGCATGTGTGTTGGATCTGATGCACGGACAGTTTTATACCCAACTCAAGTAGGCTTTGGAGTCCAGCTTGGCTGCGAGGCTGCAGTTCATGCATGCCAAAATTATGTTCAGCAATTTCGTAATTCGGATAAGGTTCTACTAAAAGTTGATTTGAAAAATGCCTTCAACTCAGTTCGTCGCGATGTCTTGCTGAAATCGGTCAAAGAACACATTCCCAAGATTTACAATTACATTGATCTATGTTACCGATTGCCGTCCAATTTATATTTTTCATCGTCCGTCATCCCATCATTAGAAGGTGTTCAACAAGGAGATCCTTTGGGTCCACTTTTATTCAGTCTTGCTATAAATTCTGTCATTATTGATCTTTAGTCTGAGATAAATGTGTGGTACCTTGATGACGGTACCTTAGCTGGCAATCCAACAACTGTTTTAAACGACTTCAAAGTCATCGCCAATAAAATGGAGCAGCTTGGTCTGCAAGTAAACGACTCCAAGTGCGAACTGCTAATTCTTGAAACTGACTCGATCAAACGGACGTCGGTTATGAAAGAATTTTCCGATGCAATCCCAAATTTGAAATGCATCGAATTTGAAGACGCGGAATTGCTTGGCGGACCTCTCTGTAAAGAATCAATTGACAAAATATTAGAGAAGAAATATCACATGCTGAAACTTTTGAGTGAAAGACTTGGTAAGCTAGAAAAGCACGTGGCATTCTTTTTACTTAACCCGCATGTGAGCGCTAAAAAATAACTACGATTAGTGTCAGAGCGGACACTTTTGTCCGTTTTCATTTTAAACCATTTTGTGATGTGCTTTATAGCCTATATATGTTCTTCTCATCTAAATATGATGTGTAGACGAAAAATACATGTATATCCAAAAGACGTGTATGTTTCCGAGCGAATCAATTCGAACAATGACAGCAAATTTGCGTAAGATGATCTTTGCAAACGAAATGATTGCATTTGTAGCATCTGACTGAACACTTCTTTCGTTCACCGTAATCACACCGCACACAGACACCACGTTTTTGGGATATCGGAGATGGTGTCATTCCAACAATAAATGTAGTGTTCAGATTGGGTGACCGGCGGTCCAGATGGTCTCCTAACAGAGAATTGCCAAGTGCCAACAAATACAGCCGACGGCGAAATAATTTCGTCGAGTTCCAATTCGGCTCAAAAATAGAATGAATGGCATAACCATTGAAAGCACTCAAATCCAAAATATTGGTAAAAAAGACAACATGCCACCGTCGACATTCGAATTTGGTGCTATAAGTGCCGATGCGCTCATCTGCGGCGTCGACACCGCCTTTTGTGTGATTGTAATATTCCACCACATCAGGTTTCTTCTTCTCAGAGGAATGATCAATAGTAACCTTGCGATGAGTGGTCGAGATAAGGTTGACAACTTTGTTCTTCTTCGCCACGTAGGATACTAAGAGAGTTGAGCAACCATTGCTTTGATTCACAGCCTGTACAGTTGAAAATTGCTCTCTTCTCTGGTGTGTTGCAAGTGCACTTGGTAGCTCACGTCGGTTGGATCGCACTGTTCCCACGAGAGTCATGTTTGCTTCATGAAGCTTCTGAGCAAGCTGAACCGAAGTGAAGAAGTTATCACATGTGATGTTCCTACCGCTTTGTCGGAAATGTTCAGTCAGTGATAAAACAACATGCTGACCAAGCGGTACATCACTATCCCGAACGTCGTCCTTGCCGCAATAGAATTGGATATTGGTGCAATAGTAGTTGTCCGAATCGCAGGCAAGCCAAAACTTTAGACCATATTTGGCCGGTTTAGATGGCATATATTATTCCTGGACCGATGGTCCTGGAACATACGCCTGTTGACTGTGACTTACAAAACCATCCAATAAAAGACGCACAGCTGCCAATTTGTCCTTGTCGTCCTTGTCTTGTCTCAACATTGTCAAATCGCAGAATGGAGCGTATCAATTTGAATCGACGTAAACTCATTGTTCGGCTGAAAATAGGTCTACCGTGTATTGGTGACCACAATTCATCGACATATTCCCCAGCAGCTCGATATGTACCTCGGAGAATCAGCAATCCAATAAAGGCCTTCATCTCACATAGATCAATTTCCGTAAATTGAGCACCTTTCATCCTTGTACCTTGTCTATTGGTTTCCTTGACCATCGTTTCAATCATATCTGAAAAACAAAAGCACAATCGATTAGAGATGCAAAAATTATTGTGCATAAATAAGGCTATTACCTACCAGTGCTAAAGAAAATTAGAAAACTATCCAAAACCGGATTATCCCGTAGACGTTGAAATGCATGCGCTGTTAGGCCTGGAGCTGGACGCAGGATGTTCTCTCTCGATGCTCTCCCAGGAAATACAGCATTTCCGTCTATCACAGACCATTCTGTATTATTCCTGCCGATCAAAACTTCAACGGGTGTAGTGTTGTCTGAGACGCCATCACCATCAATGTCCGGGTCATCATCTTCACCACTGTCACTTGTCACATCACCCATAGGATCATCGTGAGTAGAAGGAACTTCAACTGATACATCATGAAAGTCATCATCAGCTGCTGTAAAATCATCGTCCTCCTCTGAATCACTTTCTAGGGCCATCAGTCTCATGGCAATCTGCTTTGCAGCGCGTGACATCTTGCGAGCAGCTGTGAGTCCGAAGACAATGATATTATGCGTACAAGATGAACACAAACAGCGTCGAGTCAGACGGAAAACATTCTTCAAATTGATTGGCTTCGTCTATCAAATAACATCAATGGACGAAACACAGAATGAATCACACGCACGTGCTAAAAATACGCACACACTCTCGTTCGTCGTGTTTCTGTCAATCGATGAATCAACCATAGAGAATCAACTATCTTGGAAAGGATGACGTTATCATCTCTATGAATTAGTTTATTTCACAATGAGACAATAGCTTCGGGTTGTGAAGATGCTTGAATCGAATGAAAATGACTCTATGTATGAACGGACACTTTTGTCCGCCTTGAACGGCAACAGGTTATTCTGCTGCTGATCGCATTCTAATAGATCAAATCGAAAATCCTTTTAGCATGAATATCTACCTCACCATAGGAACAAAGTCACATGATATTACGGACGGATAAGCCATCGATCATGAAAAAGAGCAGTTTGAAAATCGTTAACGGACACTTTTGTCCGCCTGATCACATGCGGGTTAAAAATGCCATCGCCATACCAAAATTACTTTACTGTTTGAGAACAAGTTATTGCTATGAAAGTGAAATTCTCACAAAGATCGATTGTTTAATCAGAAGTAATCTCTCTGATCTTTTGAATACATCCATTGATGAGCATGCTTGGAAGCAATCTTCCCTACCTATCAATTATGGTGGTCTCGGTATTCGCGGAACCAAACAGCTTTCAATTCCTGCCTATTTGGCCTCAGCTTTTGGTTCTTTCGATGTCGTGAGTAGCATACTCAACAAAACTTGTGTTCAATTTTCTGATGTGAACGTAGACAAAGCTATCTCTTTATGGAAGCATTTTTCTTGTACAAGGGAATTGCCAAAAGTTCAATCCAGTCAAAAGAGTTGGGATCAACCCATGAGTGAAGTTTGCCTTGGAAAGTTAATTTCAATTGAAAATGATTACGGAAAAGCTAGATTGTTATCAGTATCGACCAAAGAAGCTGGTCAATGGCTGAATGCATACCCCATACGATCTTTGGGACTTCAAATGAACGACGATCAGTTCACTATTGCATGCGCTTTACGGCTTGGTACCCCTGTTTGTTCTGCACAGCGATGCATTTGTGGTGATCAGCTAGACATTTTCGGTCAACACGCGCTTGTATGCAAGAAGTCGTCTGGTCGCTATTTTCGACATGCTTCAGTGAACAACCTGATCTCAAGAGCTTTAGTTTCTGCAGGTGTGCCGAATTCCACTGAACCAATAGGCATATTTCGGAGTGACAACAAGAGGCCCGATGGGATAACCCTTTTGAATTGGGAAAGAGGCCGGGCCCTTGTGTGGGACTTTACCTGTAGCCACACACTTGCTGATTCCTACATCGCAGCCGCCTCAAAGACATCAGGAGCCGTTGGGAATATCGCTGAAACTCGCAAACTCAACAAATATGACGAAATTGGAGACCGCTTTATTTTCACCCCGATTTGCATAGAGTCTATGGGGGCCTATGGTGAAAGTGCTGCAAACTTTATAAGATCTGTTGGCAGGCGGCTCATTGCATCGACTGGCGAGAGAAGGGCGGCTACTTACCTCCAGCAATCCCTGAGCGTCGCCGTTCAAATCGGCAACGCAAACAGCCTCCTAGGTTGCCTCCCAAAAGGTCATGCACTGAATACTATTTTTGACCTCTGACCTGTCTAAAAGCGATATCTTCCCTTAACTTCAAGCTTCCTTTTTTCTTAACTGTCCGGATGTCTTTTTGCTTTTGTATCTTTTATATGTTGTTCTTAAATGTTAACTCTACAACTTAGTGAAATGAGATGTAAGATCAGAGGTATCATCATCTATGTAGGTATGCAATATTACTTTATGTACATCACTTTTGTGCATCTCTCTTTCCATTACTAACTTAGAATGTAGATCATTCATCACATCACTCTATGTATGTAGTTCCATTTCTACGGCTGGAAGACAGTGATTGTCAAAACATGTATATCCACTGCAAAAATATCAATGCAAAAGTCATTATAATCATCATAGAAATTAACAATACCATAGAAAGTACTATTATCCACTTCTATGATAATCATTCTGTTGATGCAGGGACTACTAAGATATCTATATAACTACCTATATACTAGCTATATAGATATCTTAGTAGTCCCTGGTTGATGCAAGTGTGATATCTGTTGCTATCTATCATAGATTGAATTGATCATGTTTATATTTCATAACCTCATAGATTGTTTATAGCTATGGGACATACCAAATGTACCATAGCGCTTCAGCGACATCACCTAAATGTCACTTCATCGCTATAGTACATTTGGTTAATATTTCATGGATAAATGATTGAAGTAAAGTAAAGGAACTCTAGTTCTGAAATATCACTTTGTCATTGAAGTACTGTAAAAGAACTATTTCTGAAATATCTTTTTGTCTTCATGAGAATGTTCTTGGTGATCCATCACACAACTGAGGTGGATATCAAGTTGCGAAGTAATTGTTCCAGAAATGTGTTCCATCTAACTTCGAGAATCTTTGTTAGTATTCAGCTGTTCAAACTATCCGGCGTCTTTGATTCTTAGACAGTTGAGAATGCACAGTGGGCTGTGACTTCTTGCACCGCTGCTGTGCGACAATTAATTATTGTTCAACGGCGAAAGACAAGTGAGGATTCGGTGTATATAAGTCGCTTGTTGTGAAGGAGTATATGACAGGCTTACCGTGGTAATCAATTTATAATTCCCATTCCCATCCCATTCCCACGGAATTTCTGTGGGAATTCCCATGGGAATTCCCATTCCCACAGGACTTTTGACGTTGTTCCCATAAAATTCCCATAACCAAAAATTGGCTTCTTTGACAAATGTTACTGCATCAATATGATCATAGGACCATAGGTATAGGCCTATATTACAATATTTTTGACCAATCTAAATCAAGGTTTTGCAGCTCATGAATACATTTTTTAACCTATCATACCTTTTGTAAGATGCTTGGTTTTAAGCCGATATAGACTGATTACTAATAATGCAGAACTGTGTCTAAATTTTGTTAAAATGTTGTTGACAATGAATTTCAGACTATACGAGTGTGTGCATCTTTGCACTTCGATTTTCTGTTAGTGTACTGTATACATTGAATTTCTCTTGTTTAGATTTATCAAAATCATAGCCTTTTTCGTTGTAGCATCACAATTTTGTCTTGGATTCGTTTATGAACGTCATTGTTATTATATACCCATAGATTGAAAGTTTTATAGGAATAGGATAAGACTAAAAGAAATATCATTTAACTATATGCATATTAAATATAAGATACTCGTAATGACTTTGTCCATGCAGGCTAAACATATGGGCTATCTTTCGTACATTGTTACTAGTATCTAATCCAGTTATTATCTAAATTATATATGGCTATTATACATTATTGTAGGCTACATGTAGGTCCAAATTATCCTTGATAAGTCACATCCTGTCAATTACATTTAGGCACGATCATTCCATCTTATCTTCAATTATGAGTTTAATGAAGTTTAAGTCATTAGTTTTTAAAACAAAATGAAATTCTTACAAAGAACTGAGAACTTCATAACCTTTAGAATTATAACAAATAACTAACAAAATAATTTCCGAAATGGATTCATGAAACAATTAACAACTGGCAAACTTTGCAATAAGAATGTGTGTCACACTATAAAATCTTTATGTACAGTAAACATCACTTCAAGCGTGATTCATAGAAATCCATCTGCTTCCAATTTTGCGACATATTTGTTGTAAATCATAGCACTCAATTTTTGAGATTTAAGCTTTTTTCTGAGCTTTGATAGTATTAGTCCGGTCTCGCTAAACAGACGCTCAATTGCTGCTGAAGAGACAGGAGTTGCCAATAAGACTTTTGCACACCTGGACAACATTTCCAACTGAGGATTCTTCTTCCAAAATTCAACTCCTGGGTTCTTTGATGGGCGACGCATAGATTCGAACACTACGATTTCTTCATCTAATTTTATGCGAAAAGAGTTAGTTGCTTTCGAACGTTTGCATGGAGGAGCGTATATAGTATCAAAAAGATCTGTCACTGCTGTTTCAGACTCTTGAAGAGAAGCTTCATCTGAAGCAATATCAGCAGTGAAATGCATGGAATCTAATAGTTGATAAATGTAGTTCATCACGTCTGTTTTAAAAGTATCAATGTCTTGTTTCCATTCATCAGTAAATTGGCTTACCTCCTTTCTTGTAGCTGAACCTTTGGGTAGGCTATTTACCATGCTTGCAGTCATCGAGCAGACATCAATACCAGATAAATAACAGGCAGCTTTTGAGAACGCCGAGCCACAATATGGCCACAAATTCGTTCTGATCTTTTCTCTGAGAAGACGTGCCGTTTCGCTAGATACGGTGTGCCGTTTGGCCAGGCAGTTCTTTCTTTTTCGGAATAAACTGACGTCCATTGTTAAATAGTTCATGTACGATAAATGAGAAGTTGGTCCATTAATTTCCACTCGATCAAAAAACCGTTTGACAATCTCCATGATATCCAATAATGCTTTCAGACTTGACAGAGGTGGTAAGGTATCAGCTACATGGTAATCCTCTTCAGAGAGAAAAACGGTGTAATTTTCAATTGCCGATTGTAATCTCAGATGGTGGAACCGCCATGGGCGGGTAGTGCATTTGTCCGGAATCGCCCGCTTAAGAGATCTGGCGTTTTGGTCACGGGTATTATAAAACGATTCAATAGTTGTCAGATTCGATAGGATATTTTCGAGTGATGATGGTGGCGATTTTTCGAATACATATTTAACGCAAGTTGACAGTGCATGTTCTGTGCATCCAACTCGGCCACCGAAGTTCAAAATTGTAGGATAACGACCATCAAATGCCGCCACCATCTTCGGTTCATTGTCAGAGACGACGAAGAGGGGATTGCAAAACTTTTGAGCATCCAGCCCGGCCGCCTCCTCCGTTTTGAGGCAGTCCTCCAAAAATTTGAAAGTAAATTCCGCATCGTGGGACACATCATCTAAGTCGCATATTTTCAAGGGATAACGAAACTATCGCCAGTCTTTATCAACACCACAAATGACAATGGCACAATATGACAGTCGATGTTGATGCTTTCCTGACCAATAATCTATCATGCATGAAACTCCTGTCAGTGGATCATTTACAGAGCTACTGAAAAAATTTTCTAACTTTGAATGTGATATTTCTCCTTCTGTCGTAAGTCCCGAAGCAATATAGGTTCTTCCAATTTGAAAATCAAAAATGCGATTATTTCGATGAGTAACTGTCGATGCGAAGTCTCCGCAAGATGATGCAATTTTTGCCATTGAGTTTAGAGAAACAGTAGGATGTTCACACACTAATTTTACTAAATGTTTCTGCCATTGTTCCTTTGATGATTTGGGTAGAGCTGGCTTGGAAGTTCCGACGCATTCAAATGATCGTTTGATGGTAAATGACGTAATAGATGATTTCGAACAATTGTTTGCAATATGACTCTTGATGGCACTCATGCCGCTCTGATTCACCCATCGATCATTGATCTTTTTAAACCAAAGAAATAGGCTTTTGCAATTATCGCAACAAAGGAAGGGAGCTAATTTATCATTTTCAGGAGAACCAAATAAAACAGCTTTGATCTTGATGTCAATTTCTTGGGATCGTATCATGGATTTTGGTGGTGAAATAAATGTCACTTCATTACTTGAAATTCGTCGTTTCAGCGTTACTTTGTCGATATCGGTTAATTTATCTGTCATTTTCACGTCAACTTCTCTAACAGAGAATCCGTCTTCTACTGAGCTTAGGAAGCGATCCTTTCGATGATATTGTTGAATCATCATCATTGGCCAAAGGTGCGATATCCTATTGACAATTCATGCAAGCAGGCAGGCATCCGTGTGTGTACCGTGTGTACGTGCTTCAGCAGTCCCTATTCTGCTATTTGCGATATCCTATTGTTAGATCAGCATCATCAGTCACAAGTATGAACCTTGTATGAACACAAAGATTAAAAAAGAATAGATAGCCAGGTGCGCTGCACAGACGTTACCGAATTGTCAATGACAAAACGAGTCAATTTAGGGAAGCTAAAATAATCAATAAAGATGTAGATTCTGCTCAGCCAGGTGCAGAGAAAACTTATATTAAGAGAAAGACAGCTTACATTCAATTCATACAAAACTTTGTCAGACAAAATCTCTTTGCATCTATTGGCTGCACGCACGCTAAGTGGGCAATTCTTTTACAGTGATGAAAAATTACATTGCTTTGTACATGTATGCCAATGTCGTTTTTTCATGTACTGTTTTCCTGTAAATTAATATTAAAAAAAATAATTTCATTGTTATTTGGTAATGTCTGTTAAAAACGTAAAAAATGTGCTGCTTGGGGGTTTAAAAATAAAGGAAATGGCAAAAAATAAGTTTCTGCAGGTAAACGAATTAAATTTGCCCAGTCTGCGCGCGCTTTATTATTGTCTGACAAAGCTTGCTTTCTCTTAATATAAATTTTCTCTGGCCAGGTGTAGACATAATCTGTGTATGAACACAACCCCAGAAATAGTAGCGAGCAGTTTCTCTGATAGCGACCACGTGGCGCGACGGACAGTCACAAAAGTCATGCAATAATCTACTTTCCTACTTGATAACAATTAAATATTCCCCTAAATCTGCACACTATCATACTTGCATCGTATGTATACCCTCACCCGACTCTGTTGTTGCTTCATGAGGAAGGAAGTTTTCTAACGAATATATGACCTACTTGTACAA
This sequence comes from Prostheceraeus crozeri, assembly GCA_907163375.1. Taxonomy (NCBI): domain Eukaryota; kingdom Metazoa; phylum Platyhelminthes; order Polycladida; family Euryleptidae; genus Prostheceraeus; species Prostheceraeus crozeri. Next base: position 66,129 of record CAJQUW010014855.1, read on the forward strand.
TTGACGAATATATTTAGAATTTTGTGATTTGATGTTTTAGAGGATTTCTATGGGAATTCCCATAACAAATATCGTAATACCCATCCCATGGGAATTCCCATGGGATGGGAATTACGATGGGAATTCCGGGACCCACGGCAAGCCTGGTATATGATCATCACTGGTCGGAAATTCTACGAAAGAGGCGCCATAAAGCAGTGATATAAATTCACCGGAGAATTGTTTTTGAGAACTCATGATTTTCTGACTTTTGATTCTTTATGGCAGAAATACTATACATGTAAATGGACCTCTTTTTACTTTATCATGGCATTTGATCGAGGTCAGCGATTCGTACTATCATCATTTAAAATCTATGCCTCGTACTGCGCTAACGATGTAGTGGTGAAAAAATGAAGGGAAAAAGCAATGCGAGAGGTTCTTCCGTAAATTTTAGAATTCTAAATTTTACACATATAACATGTCACTGAAAGTTATCATAACTATCAGTGAAATTACTGAAAGAAGCTATATTCAGAAGGAACCACCTTTTACCATGGGTCATCTGGGTTCCTGAAAAATTAACCGTTTTAAAACAGTGTCTGTATGAGTCCACAGAAGTGTTTCGACAAACAAACAATTTGTAGAAAATTTTCTAAAACTCTAAAAATTCTGAATTTTTTAAATGAAGACATTCAATAATGCATATCCAACTCACATTTAGGAAACATTTGAATTTTAATTACAGATTTAACAACGATTCCAACAGAAATAGAAATCAAAATGACATTTATTTGTGGATATCATGTATTAACGAGATTCAAACAAAAAAGTCAAAAAAGAGTTGTCTAGTTTTAATATTTCCTCACTTGCTGAGAAGCCGATCTTTATTCCCTAACCATGTCTCAAACGATCACTTTCATTTAAAGAAAAGCTGAGTTGTAACGAAAGTTGTTTATGTCACGACAATAAGTTATATTTTCTTTAGAATATTGTGCATAAAATGACATGCAATCTATGTTTTCATATGTACATTCGCGGAACGAATCGCATTTTTCGTATGCGTATTCGTGAACATTCAAGTTGTCATAATAGTTTTTATTCTCTCAACATTTCAATTTTCATCATCATATACCGCCAAGTGTTGTATGTGAGGAGAAAAGAAATCTCAAATACGTGTCTCTGAATTTCTCTGACTATTGATTTATTATTACAGATTTTAAACAAATTTGAAAACGTGGGGTAGAAAACCTATATGTGCCCTGTTTTTGTATATCAACACTCTCAGATCTGGAAAGTTTTGAACTTGAGATTGAGAGACGAGATCGGGATTGATTTCTCTAAGTTGTGCATGTAATTTTCATTTGTCTGACCATCTAATTTAGCCTCTACGATAGAAATTCGTCAATCTAATCATTAGTTTACAAAATCTCGGGACTAAAAATGCTTCAAGATGGGATTCTTCATTGCAACAGTAGTCAGGCTGAAGTTGATCGCCAGACATGATCTTGTCAGAGTCGTAGTTTACCGCACTCAGCGATCTTTCCATGCACGACGATTACAATATGCAATACAAATTTCATAATAAATGAAGCGGTAGTCACGTGGATTGATGACAGTTTGCACGCGCGTTTCCCTGAGACATAAATGGCTGGCTATTATTGGCTTGCTCTACTCGTATTTTGATATCATGAGTCTATTGCATGCTGCGCACGCGCACCACACCGTGTTGTGTCTAGGACTAATTCTTGGAAATCTGTCTATCCCACTTTCAGAGGGAAGACCTGTGCTTTAAATAGAAGCTGTCGTCCATATCTGTCTTGTGCAGTACTTAAGTCGGCATTAACTATCAGTTTGTGGTCTGCATCGTTTCGAGTTACTCACAAATGGATATAATTGACAAGAAGATTGTGCTCATCTTCATCATTTCGTTCTTATATTTCCCGGCATTCAAATGTGAAAATGGAGATCAGTTATCCGTCGGAGTGTTTGGGATGAAAGTGTCACGAATTGTGGAGGAAACAGTTGAGAATGAAGCATTGACGATCCTAAACAAAATGGTGAAGGAATCAGTAACGAATAGAGAAGAAACTTTCACTGACTATTTTGATTTGATCTCTTCTGGGGACACTGATTATGAGGAGTGTAAAAAGCTATTGCGGGATTACGAGGTATACGAGGATACGAAGCATCAGATGATGTTGTTGAGCGGTGTTCGAATCTATTTCAAGACATATATTCATAAGAAAGAATTGCTCACACTGCTACTTTCTTCTCTGCACTATTACATCGCAAACAAGTTAGTTGAATTTGTACCGATCAATACGTCGCCGAATGTGATCAAACTTCTTGTGCTCGATGATTTGATAAGACTTCTACGAATGGAGTTTAAACGTTTAGGCATTGGCCTACAGTCTAAATCAAACAGGTCAGAGGATTTTGATGGTGGGCGCAAGCGCAATAAGAGACAAGAATCAGACAAAATCGACAGACGATTCATCACGAAAGACGGTTTGTTTTCTCGTTTCATTGACTGGGCGTGGAGAAAAGCTCGTAAATACGCGGAACCAGTAATCAAGGCTGCTGTTGTGTACATAATTTCCAAACTTTCTGGGTTTTTATCTTGGTTGGCGATTCCGCTTCTGTGGTAGGGTTTTATTTATTGCCATATTGGAAAGTATTTCCATTCCAATTTCCAAGAAAAGAGAATATCCAGTAATGAAGCCACTTCCCCCAAAACGTCAGGCTGTTGTCTGTTTATAATGCTCTTTCCGACTTTTGGTTTGTCTTGAAATATTGAGCAACCTCTCATGTGCTGCGTGGGATTGTTAATGAAAGTTTTATTTTGGTATTATTTTAAAGTTTTGAAACAATGTGTTGATTTCATTCGATTGCATTTTATAACTGTAAATATGTTAAAAATTGTTTTTTATTACCTAGGTCCGATAATGGCCCAATGCTCATTAAATGTGAAATTTTCAAAAAATCGAAGCTTTTCGGTTTTGAAGCTGTGCATATTATTAGGATTTTAGCGTTCAGGTCTTGTTTCCAAGCATCATTAATCAATTGGATTTCTATGCTATCAATTTATTGAATTGCAATGGCTAAGCAATAAATTAAGTGGAAGCTGATCAATTAATCAATTGGATTTACTGAGCAAATAATCAGTGGACTCAGTATTTGATAATGACTGCCGATATTGTTCCATAAGCCATCAATCAGTAGTTTGTTACAGAGTCTAAGTGCTATTTACACGTGAAACTTTATTGCTGACACTTAGACAATCCATGATGAATGAAAAAAAATTAAAAACCAAGACAAGGTAAATAATTGTATTGATGAGCTTTCGTCTCCGTCTTTGGGATGAGCACAAGAAGTGGATGGTTCAAGAGTTTACACGCTAGTCTCATTCGGCGGTTGTTGACGTCTTCAAAAAATTCACAATTGCAACCTAAACATATCATCCTGTCAACCATGTGAACATGTAGCAATGAAGCGAATAAAAAAATTATTCAATAATTCTTTGGTACGATCAGCACTTTCGACTTTTTGACGTTTAACTTTAAGCTGACTTTCTCACTTACTGCAACGATGCTGTTAAGAGATTCATGAAAGTTTTGAAAGCTTGATAAGGAGTCGCTGTCAATTGTCTGTATAATCATAGTGTTGTCGGCATACGTAACGTAATCAACACAGTCAGGGTCAATCAGATACGCAGTGTAGAAAGTAAAGAGGAGAAGGCCAATTAAAAAAATGAAATTGAATGGCTTTAAAACCTCGCTACACTCGACTATACAGCACAGCTTAGAGAGGAAAATTTAATGATTATTCTCTTAAGAAAGATCCATAGGATTGCATGTATACCGGATATGGTAACCGGGACGGCCTGTATTTCAAGCCGGCAGAGGTCTGTTTTTACCATTTTAAGTAATAAGCAAATTTATCACCAAGCAAGTAATTTCTTTGATTGAAAGCGTAATTTGATCACTCAGCTAAGCCAATTAACTTACTATTATTTAGTTTGTTAGTTATTCTATGTATTTTCATAAATGAAGCTGATATTTTTGTGAACATCGAGCGCGTAATCAAGTAGGAAAATTGTAATGTGTAATTACTTATCGGTAGGGCTAATACCAAGCACAACAACGATTTCGTGTAGCAGAAGGAGATACACTGTGTAACCATTTTGCAGCATTCTTCAGTACCATTTGTATATTAGGGTATCGGTATGCACTCATTATGATGAAATATTACATGCAATGTCGTCAGCACTCATCGTCGCCGGAAAAGCATGCCACATTCAGTGATTTATTTTGATGCTTAATATGCTGAACATATCTTGTTCACAGCTGATCAGTTTCAAGATTCTAATCAGAAACTATTTGGTGGATAATGTATGTACTACTTCTATTTTACAATTTTTTATGATAATTTTTAAAAAATTATTTTGTACTCTGTTAAAGGCTCATGCTGTGTGATTATTTATTTACTTGTTTGGATACTTGCTTCACTGTAGTTATGATGCATGAACTTAATTTACTCTGTAATAAAATTTGTCTACGTTAAGAATAAAGAAGAATATGGTTTGTGTATTTCATGTAATAGGTGTGCTCAAATCCAAATAAGCTATTGTGCGACTTGCAAAGCTTGTAGACCCACATAGCTTAATTCGTTAATTGAAATAACAGAGTATTCAAAACATCAAAATTAACATCAGTTTACATCAAAATGCAAAGCTGACTGGTTTTCCTGCTGACGAGCCTAGAGCTGGAATTGGACCTCTCTTTTCGTCCCGGGGCCGCATCGACTCCAAAATATTAGGCCCGGATTTAATTTTTGTGTCTGTGCCCGGGTGAGAAATTCTATCGTTTTGAGCACTTTACTATCCTTAATGAAAACATCAATTTCGTTAGTTGAGTGTAATCGCCTCAATCATTCCAAAAATCTAATTGTTGGGTACTATGGGTTATCTCCCCCCACGTTTTCAAATTTGTTTAAAATCCGTAGAAATGAACCAATTTTTACAAAACTTTAAGTGCACGTGAGTGAGGATATTTTCTGCCCACATACAAAAACCAGGGTTGGTCAAAACCCACCCGGTCAGAAAAAAACCCGATTTCACCCGCCCGGCGGGCGAAATCGGGCGGGTGAAATCGGGCGAAATCGGGTGAAATGGATTTTTCCATATTATGTCATTTTTTCGATGCTTCTAATTAAAATACAGTAATGCCAATTCATTTTTCTGATTTATTGACTCTGCCTCTTCTCAAAAATCATCGTATGGAATGTATACAATTCCGTAATCTACATGTTTCTTACTACAACACTAAATATTGAAAAGGAAAAGGAAAACCGAATAATATGTCAACGTCCGATGTTTTCATTGCGCAAGAAACTTAGCGCCTATGCTGATATGATGTCCATTGTCCATCCCTGACTCGCTGGACATCAGCCAGCCTGGATTTGTCAACAGCGGACTGTAGTGATGCATTCGTTGGATGATGGGGAATTCGGGAGAGCGCACGCATTTTGGTTGACGCTGCTGGTCGCATGTCTTTGGGTGGCTGGTGCAGGTCTAAAGTGCGTAAGATAAGATCGATATTGGCAAACAATGATTTAAAGCCACTGCCCACAAGTCTGATCATTAATGTTATTATCGCATACAAAAGACACTCGGAAATGATGGGGAGTTCGGGGTGGCGCGTGCGTGGTACGCGCGCGTCATTACTGATACCGCAGCAGGCTGCAAGTCTGCGACGGACACTTCGGACCATAAGAAAGAGCGTGCGTCCTCCATTTCACATATTAGGACGAGGTCTTTCGACCACACCAAACGACCATCCTCAAGTAATCAAAATAAATAAATAAATAAAATGAATCGAAATTATAATATGAAAGTTCGACGAAACGATCTGCGTATTATTTAGCTTTAGTATCAGTAATACTGCTAACAGTTGGGCCTATATTTTTGTCTAGGCCTATATTTTCTTACTTTTTGAATACCGGTATAACAAACAGATATTTGGTGATCGATGTTTAAATGACTCATTAGATCTTCCCCGTTTTGACCATATATTTTAATATGAAGTTCAATTTATAGCCTCTACTGTACACATGTGTTTTCTCTCTGATAATACAATAATAGAAAAAACTTATAAATTTTAGATAACAGCCAATCTTGTGTAAAGTATACTATTCGTAAATGTAGGTGAGAGAATAACTTTATATGATTCCTTATTTAGATAGTCTGTAATTATCTGAATATTTGGTACGGCTAAAATACAGTAACCTATATTAAGTACTCACCGATATTTTCTCATGATATTGTATTTTAATCATGGTTTACATTACACTGATGTGTGCAATGTAGTTTGATTTTTCAATAAAATGATAATTATGAAATAAGAGATTACCTCTTAATTTCAAAAAAATCGAAATAACTAGATTAAACCCGAAAAACCCGATTAAACCCGGTATAAAAAACCCGAAATAACCCGCCCGGATATAACCCGATAAAACCCCGGGTGGGTTTTTTTGCCGACCAACCCTGACAAAAACTTGTCCACATTGGACAAGTACTTTCTGAATTAGGGGCGATAACTTGAAGTGAAGCGTTGCTGCATCTTGATCTGACTTCTTCTGACCTCATCGTCTGAGGAGAAAGCATTTGAAGTTAACAAATCCATTTCCCCACAACTGAAGTGACGAAGACCTAGCCACATCCCTTACACTGACATTTTCAACTTAATAAAGGTGTGGCATGGTAGTGCTCGTGGGAAGATTTCAAATAACAGTGAATGAGACGAAGAGGGTCAGAGAACAATGCACACACGAGTGGCAATAACAGGTCGAACAGACGAAGTCAGATCAAGCAGCTGACTTCGCTACACTTCGCGCTATCGTCTCTAATGCAAAAAGTACTTGTCCGATCTGCGTGAAATTTTGCATGTGGGTAGAAAATATACTTAATTACGTGTACCTGATGTTTGGTGGAGATTGATACATTATTGCAGATGCTAGACAAATTTGAAAACCTGGGGGGAGATAACCCATAAGTACCAATTGTCGATAACATGATCGTATTCTGTAGGACCCATGTACCATCTGTAAGTAAATTGATAGCTGTTAAGCAGTAGGGTGAATTTTCAAACATTTGACACAGTGAATTTTCATTTGCTTTTATTGTTGCACATGCATAGCGCGTTTGTCTATCACAAATAAATTGGATCTTATTTGATGTGCAGATAGCTGCCATTGTTGTAAGATGTATTTCGCTTTATAAAAACAGGGAAAACGAAGGCAATGAAGACATGCGGTCTATTTGAAAAAGTTAAGTCATTATGCCGCTGTATATTTCATCATATTGCTTAGGAACTTTCTTAGAATTTTCTAGCTCTGGACGAACCCATATATAGTATATCAGGTAGAGTGGTATCTCCGTATCTATCAAATCCCCAATGTGTGTACTCATTCGATTTTATTAAATGAACTCGAGGGGGATACAGTTGGTATATGTGAGATACGCAAATTTTTGCTGTTTTGAAGAAATTACGACGGAATTGACTGATCATGATAGTAATGCAGAAGAAATGATGGTATTTTTCAGATCATCCGTGTCATGGCAGCCGTGGTGAGGTAATGTTTGTTAAATTGGCAACTCGACAACCTGCTATTGCTTTCATGCTGAACCTCATAAGCAACCTGCCACTGGTAGAGCAAAATAAGAGAATCAAATCATGAATCCTAAATTCATGCCGATGAAAATAGGATTAAAAACAATTAATTTCAGCCAAGAAAGCACAATAAGATCTCGACTTTTTCACGAAGACTTCCATTATAATGCGGTTCTTGAAATTCCCTTGACAGTCGGCTTCATTTCCGCTTAGTTTGAATGCTTATTGGCAAATATTTATTCCTTTTGATATCCAACTTATTTAGTACTACTTACAAAGCGGGCGTCATGTCGGTAGTATATAAATTGGAAAAAATTTAGCCTTTTCAAACCTGCTCAAATAATTCTTTAGACAACAGCAACGTAAACTCCTCAAAAACTGAATCTCTCCATATAACAATTTTCACTATATACAGATACTTTTTGGGTCGACATTCTACCTGCATATACTTACTCTATGGACGAACCTAAAATGTTACTCACCAGTGTCGAGATTTGTTTGACAATACAGTGAACTCTCGCTTTAAGAATCACTCGTTATAAGAATAAACTTGGCATTAGAATCAAATCCATTTTTCCGAAACATTTCTATACAACGCTATAAGTTTTCCGCTCGTTATAAGAATAATTATCATGTCACTTTCGCTATAAGATTCAATGTTTGAATAGTCATTCAACAAATTAGTATGAAATGCTATGTATTTTGCACTCGTTATAAGAATAATAAAAGGACGCACTTTCGTTATAAGAATCAGTGAATGACACTTAAACTTTCATTGGCTGAAATACTTACCAATGGCGTAATCCTACTTTTATTGATTGTATTTGCCAATGGACGTAAGATAAAAGCGTCATGATATCACAATTAACCTTGAGAAGATGAAATCCACTGAAATCCTCACCAATTGCGTTATCCTACTATACCCATCGAATTGACAATGTGCGTCATCAGAACACATCATCAGGACTCATGACACGAGGTGGAGATGACTGTATCCTATTCCGGCCCTTAAGAAGACACTGGAAGAAATCCTAAAACGAACCAGTGAGAGTCTTCACCAAAGCAAGATATCATACTTTTTTAGTTTGCGTTGAAGCTTAACTGAAAAATAATGTTTCTATTGTCTTATTTTTTTCTTTAAGTATGCAAGCATAACTTGGGTAATAGGAACCACAAAGAAACATCTCATTTAATAGTTACGTAAGCATTTATCTATAGTCTACTGATTTCTAATAAGGATGCATATAAATAAAAGGCATAAGTGCTCATAATAATAAAACCTCTCGTTATAAGAATCAAAGCACAATTTCCGGATGTGATTCTTATATCAAGAGTCTATTGTACATAGTTTTCTTTCGCCGATTGTTTTATGATGGCTTTCAATTTAAGTGTTTTGATGAAAAATGTTTGACTTCGTCTGTGTTGCCTGTGGGAACGCTCATCAGTCCTCTCAAGGACTACCTTAATTTCTATAATTACTGTATGACTACATAAACTTCTAAAATATTTGTGTATATTTTGCAATGTTGCACATCATTTTAAAAACGAGAGTTAGTCAATTCAAGCGGTGATCATGAATAATTGCAATAAATTTTTGATGGCCCTGCTCAACATCGATTAATTCTCTCAGATAATGTCATAATAACGACATAGGCTAAAGAGTCGACGTGGCTGGAAACTCATGCAATCCTCTGTGCACATGATGTGTCTCTACCGGAGACTAAATCTTTGAGACATATTTTGGGTTATGAGTTCTTTTTCAATCGAAAGAAAAGACAAACTACACAATCTCTCATCGGACATATTCGCCCTAGAAAATCTTTTAATTCCTTTGAGAGTAGAGAGGGATCTTTCACAACCATACCTAGACACGCTAAGCTGGGTGAATGTTTTGAGTAGCTTTTCAGTCGTTGGAAAAACATCAGAAAAATCACGTACCAACAGGTTCAAAAACCCTGCTGCACTTACTGTTTGACCAACAAACTCATCGGTTTTATACAAAACTTGCAATTCAGCACGAAATTTGTCTGGCAAAACAAACATGCATCTTATCTTCATCGACAGAACAAAACAAATCATTAGGAGGTAAGACAGATATAGCATTACCGTAACACTGGGTAATATTTGAGAGGAGTCTTTACCCTGATGTCTGCCAACTCGAGATGCTATTGCTGGATGACGTTTATCAACTAACGATGTTTCCATGCCAATAAATAATCACATCATATGTGTGTTTATCTTCTTAATATTGAATCTTCTTTCACCATGTAGATTTCGCCACTTAGTGATGTGTTACTAATGAGCTTCAAATATAGTCGGACAAATATTAATAATTACCTAACAAAAGAAATAAACTTTTAAAATTTACTTTTAGGACAAATTTCTGTATCATTAAGAATGAAACGGTAAAAGTTGGTTTAATATGATAATTTGACAGTAAACACTGTTTACCTAAATTACCCTGAGAAATCGCCACTGATAAATAGGCTACCTTAGAAAAGCAGAGCTGGAGATGAAGGAGGAAAGAAAACTCAGCACCCCAGAAGAAGGCGATGTGGTATAAATAACTGGCATTGGTTCAGTTTATTCATACCGGCAGTTCATTTTATTCATATTATAGATTTTTTTCCTCCAAATGATGAACCTGACATATTTTGACTTTATGTGATCTAGTCAGTCAATTTCCTTTTCCCCATTCAGGTGCCGAAAAATCTTGCTATCAGACGAATGGAACTTCGGGTGACGGTCCAGCTGTCAGAGTGGTTGACATGCGTAGCGACACTTTTACTCTTCCAACCAAGGGTATGATGCAGGCCATAATGAATGCCAAACTTGGTGATGATGTATTTGGGGAGGATCCGACTGTCAACGGTAAGTACGCATACAACCACCATTAAATATTTTGTTTATCTGCTTCGGTTTGCTAGAAGTATGATTAATACGAAATCGACGGCACATCGAGGAACTTATTAAGTGTGCAAAAAGGAACTCCTAATACCTTACAGAGATAGGAAAAAAGTCGTGCGTCGCTTGCGGATTAATGTGAGTTCCAGCAAAGTGCTTCGATTGCCGAAATTCCTTCAGATTCGAAGAATTCAGATCATTGCGCACAAGGTTTCTCCATAATGTTCGCCCTTCCGATCATTATTAAAAAAGTAGCAGGCGCACGAAAATTAGTTCACTTGATGTTTTCACTATCGTCGTCTCACCATTCCTTACTGCATAGTGAATGCACTGAATCGAATATTAGATAGACGATGTGTGTTTTGGTGTGTGCGAAGTGATATCACAACACACACGATCTCCCACTGGCTCTGGTGTCCTCTGCTGACAGCTTATTGTTTGCCATTTCCAATAGCAAGCGATACACGAACTATCCATTCGAGAAGGAGCAAGTTGTCTAATTTGATGTGCGATTTCGATATTAAGGCTAAATAATTAACCGAATAATAATTCGATATCAACCCTTCCTTTCTAGGAAACCGGAGCGCGCGCAGATGAATCTAATTCTGTGCATGCAACTTTTTCGACTCATTCCTCGACATTTCATTTTGTGAGCAGATTATTGTACCAAAGATTAAGCTTGATCTAATTGCTGCCAGTGATCGTTCAAGTGATCTATTCTACCAGAAGTTTATCAGTCGATCAACGTGATATTAATCGTGTCATTCCAAATCTTTTTTTGACAGAAAATCATTTATTATAAAACACATGATGATATACATCAACTGGATGATGACAGCGAGCACACGTAGGGCTACACAATAAAAAATCATTCGGAACTAAACCATAATAAAAGTTGTAAGTTACAGTCTGCATCTAGACGTGATGAGAAGCCGTGGCTGCGTTTGTCTCCGGGATGCAGTTTCTTGATGGGGACTGCGGAGAATAGATCATCGACCTCGCTCCACTTTGACCGTAAGCATTGGCACGTGTAGGAGTCAAACGTGCATAATAATTAAAACAGCGCTTATAGTTGGTAGAAAATCACAGGTACAATGTACACTGAAATAGATGCAAATAGAAGGCGTGACTCATGCGAATGACATACTGTCTGGTAGACACAATCATGAACAGCGCAAATCAGTGACTTCGTTGTTCACTGACATGCTCATGTAGGGGAAACCAGCTCATTCTCCTAGTAATGAAACAGTTCGGGAATTGGGATAATGTCGGCATGATTCGTAGAACGATGGCAAACTGTGATTGAAAGTGTTTTGAAATAATCCTTCAATTTCACAAATACCTCGACAATATGTGGGTTAATTCGAATGGAACATATGAATCATCGAGGGGTTGTTGGGCACGTAATTGAGTCGTTTCAACATCGATCGACACTTTATTGATGGAGGTATCTCAGATATGTGAGACGTATTAGTGACTGAACTGAGTCTTGGGATTTCTCGAATTTGTCAAGGATGGGTAAACAAGGGCCGAGAAGGAATTGGGGATGGAAAAGTGTACAATGAGGTATCTCTCATAATCAAGGGGTTGTCGGGCGACTAATTATGCCGTTTCAACACACACTCTAATTGCGGCTGAGTCGTCGACACTATCTTGGAATTTGTCGAATGTGTCACAAGATGGTTAACATACGGTCGAAAAGGCCCTGTTGGATGGAAAAACATCCAATTACTGCATGATTACAGGATAATTACTAATTATTCATGATTAGCTAGGCAACCAATTCAGCCTTTTTGAAGTTCGATCGACACTTTTTGGTAGAGTCATTCTACATGTCTGAGACATGAGGGTGACCCGCATGCAACTTTTTCGACCCATTCCTCGACAGATTTCTTGACAACTTTTCTCGACACTTAATTTTGTGAGCAGAGTATTTTGTCTCAATTAGATTTTCAATCTACCGAAGGAAGGATATTTAAAATCCGACGGATTTCAACTCTGATGGCTTTAACATTGTGGTTACAAAGGATCGCCTTATTATTTACATACTACACCTCAAATATCATTCATGGTCCATTCTATCACCCAATGTATGAGGATTTCAGAATCAGGTTAAATGGTGCACATTCTTGGTGCATATCTTCATCGTGAATTTGACCTTTATTTGAGTTCACATTTCCAATTCACATTATGTCAGTTCATATTGACATTGTGGCAGTCATGTTAACAATGGTTCAAAAATTCTGAAGAACGTTATTGTTGCGGGAACGATGCATTATAAAAAGCAAGAGGAAATGTCCATCTACACAAAATTGCTGCACCTCCATGTAGAATGTAATGGGTCTACCAAGTGATATGAAGAGTTATATGCACATTGTAATGTAATATTCGCGTTTATGTTTTGTAAATGTTACACATAAGAAGCATAGGCCTATATTATGAATAACTAGGTAACAAATGACAGAATATGTCACACACTGCACCATAGAGTAAGTATATTAGGTAGAGTGGTAACTCTGCATTTATTAAATCGCCAATGAGTATATATATATATAGACTTTCGATTTTATTAAATGAACTCGAGGGGGATACGTTGGTATTGTTACCAAATGTGAGATATGCAAAATTCTGCAGTTTTGAAGAAATTATAGAATAGAATAGAATAGAAGGCGTTTATTCTTTAATAAAGCCTCAATAATGGCAATCGTGAGGCCAAAACTTTCATGAAACTTTTTCACACAATTATACAAGCAGTAGTTCTAAAGTAAGTGGAATGAAGAGAATACATAAAACATTAAAAGTCATTATTCACAAATTTAACTATTGACACAATGAATGAGCGTGAACGCATTGAATTTTTGGTTTCGGGAATGGAGAACTTGTTCGTGAATTTGAGTTTTCGGGGTACCAGATAATGTAAAGGATGATCCGAATAATGTGTCATCGCTTTGAACATCCGGATGCCGATTACAACACGTCGGTATTCAAGAGGAAGAAAGCCATTACACATGCACGCAGAAGATCCACAAATCACTTTATGCGCCCTATCTTGCACTCTTGTCATAACAGTTGAATTTGATACACTGGTATTTATAAAAAGTGGCGCAGAATATTCTAATATGCTTCGAATGCAATTATTATATATCTTTATGAGATCAGCAGTGGGCAGGAAAGGCTTCAACTGTCTCAATATGTGAATACGAGATGACGCTTTCTTAGTAACTTCATGTATGTGCTGACGGAAATTCAAATGGCGGTCAAAGATTACGCCAAGGATTCTTATAGAGTCTTTCACAGGGATGCCAGTAATGTGATGCATTCGAAGGTCAGTCGTAGCGCTCAATGTAAAAAGTATTTGCTGACTTTTATCAGCCTTTATCGCCATCTTGTTATCCTGAGCCCATTTCAGAATATCAGCATACACACGAGCAATAGGATCATGTGAGGCACCACCGCGAACCTTGCCAAGAATGAAAATGTCATCTGCGTATTTCACCAGCAAAGCGTCTGTGTTATTCGAAGTTGGCATGTCAGCACAAAAATATCCAAATACCAGAGGACCAATGCATGAACCTTGAGCTATCCCACTTTTGATGTGCAGGTAATTTCCATGCTGGTCTTTCCACTTGACACGTTGAGAACGAAATGAGAGATAGTTTTTAACAAATTGGATGGTGAAATCACTGAACTTGTCATTTTTCATCTTGTCAATAAGGCGGTTGTGAGACATTTTGTCAAATCCCTTTTGCAAATCTAATGCAAGCATGTGACATCCGACAATTCCTTTCTCCTGTAGACACGATGAAATAAAGTTCTCAATTTCAACAAGTGCACTTACAGTTGAGCTTCTTTTTCTATAGGCAAATTGTTTTTTATCGAACCGATCAGTGAATTCAGAACCAATAGCTTTAAGCAAAAATCTCTCAAAAGTACGTTCCGGCACCGGAAGAAGGGATATAGGGCGTATGTTCGAAAGATTCGGTGGAGTAGTTTTTGGGACAGGCAATATGTATGCACACTTCCACATATGAGGAACATTTGCCGCGGTAATGCACATATTGAATAAGGATGTCATAGGTATCGAAATAACTTCTACAATCTTGAACCAAACGATAGAAGGTATGGCATGAGAACCTGGAGAGGTTTTTGGGTTAACATTCCGTAAGGCCAACTCCACTGACTCGACATCAAATAATAATGGTTCAGAAATTGAACAAGATGGAGTAAATGAGTCGATTGGATCATGAACGAAGTTAGACGAAAGCATATCATTCAAATCGTGTAACACCACCGACAATGGAACATCAGGACTACATCTAGGAAGCCAATCTCTATCAATTCTACTGTTGCTTGTCACCATTTTGTAAACATCCCAAATATTCTTGCCACGCTTGGATAGAAATGATGAACTCCACTGCTGTTTTGCTTTAAATATGGCACTTTTGACTTTTTGCTTGTAATATTTGTACAGTGGCCAGTCTTTGTTACGGTAGGCAGCATACCTCTTATTGATAAGAAGTTTCACCACATTTGTTAACCAGGGTTTGTCAGTTTTACTAGCCTTTACATAGTCACATGGAATACATTCCAATGCCTGATTAAGCACCATGTAAAACCGTTCACAGCTTTTGTTAAGGTCATCATCAATAATCATGCTCCAATCAATAGTTGAGAGATACCGTAAAGCACAGCTAATATTTGAATAACGTAAATCCAACACTCGTACCAATTCCGATTTCCATGAAATTATCTGCTTCGGCTTTAATACTATCACGTTGTGATCACCATTACCAATGGGAGGCAGAGTTATAGGATCTATGTAAAGATCGACATAGTTGTCCGGGATGAGAATTAGATCCAAAAAGGCTTCAAATCGAGTTGGTTGAGTAATCACATTATGTAGACCGAATAACATTTCGAATATTGAGGAATCGACGTGATTAAAGTCTCCAAGTACGAGCACTACATGGTCAGGCAAATCCATGAGAATTCCATCAATAATAGAACAGACATAATCACTCAAACTCTGCTGCATCGGAATACTCAATGAGCGTCCTTTCGGATAATACACTATTGCCATCAAACACTTAAAACGACGATAAGCTGTAGACACAACAAGGAGTTCAACGTCACCATACTCTGAACGACGAAATAATTTATCAGAGCGAAACGAAGATCTTATAAAGCATAATAATCCTCCACCCTTGGCACCAGTAGCACGATCAGCACGATGCAGAACATATCCAGGAATAAATACAGCTGAATCACTGATAGTAGAGTCCAACCATGACTCAGTAATACATATTATATCCGGCGAATAATCAGATGTAAGAATAGAGGCTTCGTCCATTTTATTAACAATTGACCGAGCGTTAAAATAACATATAACTGGTAAACAATATCATAATTTTGTCAATCTGATGAATTGCCGGTCCTCCTCTGAATCATTCCATTTCTTATGAATACGTCTTCACCACTTCTCTTCCTTTTGTTGAATTATTCTTGAAGCTGCTTCCTTTCTTCTTGCTGTGAACGCGTTAAGTCTGGTTTCAAAAATACCTTTCCATAATTCGCTGAATCTTTCAATGACTTGGAATTTCTTAAGCATCGCATTTTGCCTTCAAAGGATTTGAATCGAACTTGCACAGGTCTCGATTTGCGACTATAAAAGTCACGTTTACCAGTGCGCATCGATGACATAACACACGATGGATTCGTTTTTGTGATCTTCAAGACATCCGTAACATTCACATTGTCATCACTATCCCCATCATTCTGTGAAGTTTCATCTAGTCCAAAAATAATAACATTATTCTTTTTCTCGGCACGGGCTTCATTTTCTGAGATAGCTTTCTTAACAACTTCATTAATATTAGTCTCCATTTTTGAGTTTAACTGTCGACGAAGAAATGCTAATTCCTTTTCTATAGCAATAAATCGCTCAACAAAGTCATGTAAATTGGTATGTTTGCAACCATTGCACTGATAGGAAATATTATCGCTAGCCAGAGCTTTGGATTGAACACCTGTAATGTTAGAGCATTCTTTCCGTAGGTGAAATAGAGCGTGACAATGTCCACAACGCAACGGATCACCATCGATTGCTATGTTACACGCTTTGCATAGAATAGCTAGCTTCGATGCTTCAGTAGGTCTTCTTGAACCAACCATTTCAGATATTCAGAGACCGGTAAGTGCAGTTCAACGATGGATAACAGAAGATTGGGGATAACTTGAGTTATTGGGCACAACGACACAAACGATGTAGATAGGAATGTAGATCTGTTGATGGGAAAGCTCCTGATATCAAATTTACCAAAATTGGACCACTTCGTAGGAACTTATGATAGATATACAGTATCGTATGTCAGACAAACGCGCGAGACACAGCCGCACACGCTGAAGCGCTTTATCACGGAATTGACTGATCATGATACAGTCCGTTTCATAAAAAGTGGATCATCCTAAACTTTGACTAAATAAAACATAAGTATGATACAGAAAGCATTTTTCATGTTATTTCATGTCCCTAATATATTTAAATGTCCTTATATAATCTGATAAGCTATGATACAGTAACGGTTCTTAAGAAGCTAATATTTTGTGGCCCTACCCTTATTGTCAATGACATTACCAATTCGTCTAGGCATTGATTCGATGATATCGTTGATTTTTGACTGATCTAACTTTCTCCACTCTCTTTTTAAACAGTGACGTAAGTTGTGATACGCCATCTGTAGGTAGCAGTGAACGAAGAACGTTACGTTTTAGAATACTACATACATTTTCTATGGGATTCAGATGAGGAGAACGAGCTGGCCAAGATAATGTCCTAAGCCCTAATTGAGACTTGCATAAGTTGACTCTACTACTCCTGTGACACGTAGCATTATCATCCATAAATAACCAAGTCGATGGATCACCAAGTTGATCTGTCATTTGGCCAATGTTCATTCGTAAAACATTCACATAGCGTTCAGAATTCATGGTTCCTTGCTGTATGTGAAGTTTAGAGCGGCCATTGGTCCAAATGCCAGCACAAATCAGTAGAGTCGCACCACCTTGTACCCGGGGACGATGTAAATGTCTCGGAATTTCCTGATCAGATTTTATCCATAATCTCAATCGACCATCACTATCCTTCAGACGGACTGATGCCTCATCAGACCAGACAACCCGATCCCATTGATTTCGCCAGTGACAATGACTCATTGCCCATCTGAGACGTCTTTTTGTATGCTGATCTGATAATTCGATCTGAGAGGGCCTCTTACAGCTCTTGAAATTCGGCTCAATAAGTCTTCTACGAATAGTGGACTTAGAAATAGACGAGACTAGTGCAGCCATCTCAGTTAACGAGAGACTTGGATCAACTTTAACAAATCTCAAAATTAGGCGGTCTCTATGTTTGGATGTTTTGTGTGGACAGCCAGAGCCTTCTTTACGACAGAGTCGAAAATCATCATTATGCCATCGATGCACATTTGTGTAAGGGAAATTTAGTCGCTTGCTTGTAGCTCGCAAAGAAAACCCTAGTTCTAGCAAGGCTGACACTTTGCCTTTTGTGAATGCGATCTCGTTATTGTTCATTTGTGCTTTGTATTGTTTTCAACCGGTAAGAGATAGATTTCTACAGATTGTTTCATAAAAAATGGATCACCCTTAAACATTGCCTGAACTTCAACTTTGTCTAACTCCGCCAAACTTGAACGAATTTCTCTGAAATTTGGAAGATATATCAGTTGTGCTTACTAATATCATTGTTGGAAATCTCAAGCATGAATATTGAGTTGTTTTCCTGTTATAGATAAAAAAGTAGTAGATAATTTGATCTTCATTTAGCAATGTTACACAAAATCATACCTCACTCTTATAAAATTACACTTGTTTCCTTTGTTATGTACTATGCTGTTCTACAAGCCAAAAGCTATCAAGCAAAAAAATAATAAAGAAAATCGGTCAATCAGAGCCAGTATAGCACCATTATTCATCAACAATATTGTAACTGCTACATGTGATTAACTGGACTTCATGTTCCATAGCTTCCTGACTTCGTTGCGGTGGTGTTGGCAGCACTCCTGATTGCTTTCAGCTAGAAATCTATCTCTTACCGGTTGAAAACAATACAAAGCACAAATGAACAATAACGAGATCGCATTCACATTATGGATGATAATGCTACGTGTCACAGGAGTAGTAGCGTCAACTTATGCAAGTCTCAATTAGGGCTTAGGATATTATCTTGGCCAGCTCGTTCTACTGATCTGAATCCCATAGAAAATGTATGGAGTATTCTAAAACGTAACGTTCGTCGTTCACTGCTACCTGCAGATGGCGTATAACAACTTACGTCACTGTTAAAAAGAGAGTGGAGAAAGTTAGATCAGTCAAAAATCAACGATATCATCGAATCAATGCCTAGACGAATTGGTAATGTCATTGACAATAAGGGTAGGGCCACAAAATATTAGCTTCTTAAGAAACGCTACTGCATCATAGCTTATCAGATTATATAAGGACATTTAAATATATTAGGGACATGAAATAACATGAAAAATGCTTTCTGTATCATACTTATGTTTTATTTAGTCAAATTTTAGGATGATCCACTTTTTATGAAACGGACTGTAGCTGAAAGCAATCAGGAGTGCTGCGAACACCACCGCAACGAAGTCAGGAAGCTATGGAACATGAAGTCCAGTTAATCACATGTAGCAGTTACATTATTGTTGATGAATAATGGTGCTATACTGGCTCTGATTGACCGATTTTCTTTATTATTTTTTTGCTTGATAGCTTTTGGCTTGTAGAACAACATATTACAGTTTGGCGGAGTTAGACAAAGTTGAAGTTAAGGCGATGTTTAAGGGTGATCCATTTTTTATGAAACAATCTGTAGTATAATGCAGAAGGAAATGATATTATTTTTCAGATCGTCCGTGTCATGACAGCCTTGGATAGGAAATGTTTGTTAAATTAGCAACTCGATGACCTGCTATTCTTTCATGTTGAACCTCAAAAGTATTTTCTTAATCATGATCATATCACAGGCAACCTGCCACTGGCAGAGCAAAATCACATAATCAAAGACAATTATTTCAATTAAGTTTGAAAGATGTAAATGGGTCCACATCACAATTCAGATTCAAGAAATGAAACATGAATTCAGTGAATCACAGAATCATGCCGCCGAAAAATGAATTGATAACTTGTAATTTCAGCCAAGAAAGCACGAATAATATCGCGACTTTTTCATGAAGACTTCCATAATAATGCGGTTCATGAAATTCCTTTGCTGTCCTTTGCAAATTAGCTTAATTTCACTTAATTATTATGTTTATTAGCAAATATTCATTCCTTTGATATCCAACTTGTTCCACATTACTTATAAAGAGGACGTCATCTCGGTAACGGAAACACTGGAAACAAGGGTAGGAAAGTGAAAAGACAAATATAGGGGTGAAAATGTATAATAATTAAGGAAAAACTAACAGCTCCATTACTAGCGGTGGGGAAAAGGGATGGAAATAACGAGAATGTGATGATTCAAACACCAAAATAATGTAACACACACAGAAATGCATTAGAGAAAAAGCAATTACATGTACAACTATCAACTCTCCGTGGAACGCAGTGGACGCTTATTGATGGCCCTCTTGAATGCTTCGACATCAATGCATGTTGGAAATGCCTCCAAAGGAAGCTTATTCCATAACCGTGCTGTTCTATGAAGTTTGTGATTATCAAATCGCTCCTGTATCTGGATTCAATTATTAAGGTTTCTCATATTAGTTGTTTATCAGTGTGGCTAGCATCATGCAAAAACCTGAGAACCTACAAAAGTCCTGCAAAAAGTCAAAAGAAGTAGTATTCTTATATTATCTACATCTGGGAATTATAATGCTTGTTGTACTTGTTGTTCCTGGCTCTAATACAGATATTAATGTACTTGCGATCTTAACTATATTGAACAATTCTAAGACGACAGTTGTGGCTAAGTAGGTTTATTTCGTCTTGACAGCTAAATGGGATATAAAATGGATAACACCTTTTATCAGATAAATCACTTCTATCAATCAGTAACATGCAATCACCGATTCATTAATTAACCTTCATGCGTCTGCTGTGTTCATTTAACTCTGCCAACTTGTGTCAACACTCAATTAACTTTCATTAAGATTGCAGAGTGCCAGTTCGCCTGGGCAATGAATAGAAAGATGTTTTCTGACTTGACCAATTTAGGCACAATTTAAGCACCTCGGCGGCCATAGACGGTGCGTTTCGTCCTACAAGGGCTCGTCAGCACGGCTCGGAATGGCCTAAACTAGCTTGTTTAGACATTCTAGATATTTTAAGCTAGTTTGGGCCATTCCAAGCCGTACTGACAAGCCTTTGTAGGGCGAAACGCAGCGTCTACGGTCGCCAGGGAATCGTTGTGCTTAAATTGGTCAAGTCTGAGGACATCTTTCTATTAAATAACCTTATCTTCAGATCGTACAAGTGCGAGTATCAAACTGCAATTGAAAATATTTCTTCATTCAGGGCAAATTTGATGTAGTAGAGCAACATAGTTAAAGTAGGATGAATAAAGTCCTGGATATCTAGTAATATAATGAATTGACATCTTCAACCAGTTCGTGGTCTTGATCAGTGGCATTTGGTCGAAAGCGTTCGTTGATGAAAATGGCGACATTATCCCTTCTTCATGTTTGAGCATCTCGGATAATAATTTATGGCACATGGCAGTCAGCCAAAGATTGTTAATTTTTGTTTTTCAAGATCAAGAATCCAGAATTTGTTTTTCTGGCAAGTTATGCTACAGAGATCAATATAAATTGTTACTTGTTGCACCAACTGCGTCTTCTTCATTCTCCACGTGCGACAACTGTTGCAGTCCTTAATAAGTTGTAACAGCTCTAGAAAGCAGTTATTGGAACTGGCCATCAACTGAAGTGCTTAATAAGTGATTATTAAATGATCATGCAAATTTTCTTAAAATCCTTCAAAAGTCCTGCAAAATTGCAATAGGAAATCGTTAGCCACCCTGTTTATGCAGTTGAATATCAAGTAAAATTGTGACCATCTGCTTATAACTTAACCTTGTCTTACACCATCTGCGTCGTATGATAATTTAATAATTATCAGTTATGTGTTACAGTCTATAGTTTTACTCTAACCGGTTTCAATTATAGGTCAGAGAACTACCTCAATCTTCGTCAAGAGGTGAAATGAAGTAAAAATTACCACTCCAAAAAAGGGGAAGAATTCAAAAATATACGGGTGTTCGTAGCATGAATTATGAGGTGCAAGGCAACACCTAGATAGATTCGCGAGGTCATTGCTCCTTAAGGCGCGTGTACACAGGCGAGAAGACGGTCGCGAGTTTTTGATGCGAGTAGTTGCATGGCCTATTACACTAATGCGACTTTCCGCTGTTCGACACTAGAAGTTGGTGGAGAGATGCATGACATGTTCATCACGTGATCTGCAGGCCGCAACTAGTCCAAGAGAACCAGTGACAGCATGTTCATTATTGCTTGCAAACCCTATTACATTGATTGCATGAGATGTGCGACAATCTCATCCTCCTGCGACCTCTCGCTCTATTTATAGCTGCTTTGATTGATGACTTCTCTCACGTGGTCTTGATTTGATCTCGAGACTCAATCGCACACTGCAGTGTCGAATGCTATTGCATTGTGACAGAAGAAATGGATGTATGTCAAGGTCATACGAAAACGTGGTTGTCTTCTCTCAAGCCCTATTACATTGAATGCAACTGCTTGCATGCAAGAGCTGGCTGAGGGTAAAACAGAATCTGTCATTTCCTGGAACCTCAAAATAAAGATCGTCTATTGGTTGAATCACAACTTCTCGCGTGCAAAAGTCGCCTGTGTGCACGCACCTTTAGACATCAATGGTGATCACAAAATATTGATGCAATATTAGAACAGATTCCAATTACCTTATCTTTGGCAAAATGCATGGTATCTAGTTTTGTAATAGACCATGCCATCAAATAAACCTCGCACATCAATGTACCCTTTCTTAAATGAACTCCGCCGGTTCTATTCGAAAAAAATCGGCATATGCTCTTCGATATCATATCTTGAATTGCGCCAAGATGCTTCTTATAGTTCGTTAATGAGCTAAAATCCGCATCGTGCTCCTGTCTAACAAATAGCTAATGCTAATTATTGTATGGACTCATATTCATGCCTTTTTCAGAACGATCCACTTGAATAGGCATACAGTTACATGTATGCACAGGCAAAAATAATGCACACTCTATTTATTTTGACAGATGCTAATTTTTCTCTGCTGTAAATTTAGTTTTTGAGGATGTGCATCTTAAATGCACAGGACCGCGCTTGGTCGGGTTTGAGCGTCCAGGATTTAGCGGTCGATACTCGATCGTCCTGATCAAGTTCCTGTTGATGACCTCATTAAAAATAGTCAAATAATTTGCATGCATATTTTGTAGAGTTTTATTTCACGTTTTAGCTTAAGGAACTGATATTTATTCTCTTACACACCTGGCAGATTTTAGATAGCGTAATCCGGCTGTGTTAGCTAGATCTGATGTTTTGATAGGAAGCAGACGTGTCCTCTTATCATCTGAATGGGCAGACTGTTAAATAGAATCTTTTCAATATATAAGTGATAAACATGATTTTGAACAGAACGACTTACTCGCCAATTCATTCTACATGAGGAGAGGAGAACCGTTGTTTGTCCTTCTAGTAAGTATTTCTAAAAAGCTTTAGACATTTTAGGATATAATAATATTCTTTTAAATTTTGCTTTTAAATCAATTTTAATTTTGCTCCTTTTAAAAAATTAACCAGTCGTTGGCTTGTTTTTTTTAATTTTATTACCTTGACGCACTTTGCTGCGTTGAACCGTTGATAAAGGGTTGGGACCCGAAACATCCGAGACGAAGACTACTTTAAAATTGTCTTTAACTCTTGCAAGACTAAAGGGAGAGGCTGCATTATTTTTACGTGCACATATCTGTGAAAGAACTCCTGTCGGAAGCAATTAACTATGAATAGGTATACAGACTAGTACGCGCTCAATATATTTTTGATTTATACAATGCGCAAGTTTCTGAAATGTCATGAGATAATTGACCTTTATGTGACGACCATCAATTTTCCAACCGACCGCAATATGTCATTATAGTCTTGTCTCGAATGTCACGTCATTAAATTAGTAAACAAGTCCCTCATGTCCGTGTTATGTTCATAGAGAGAGCGCCGTAGGTTTTTAACTTTATGAAATCTCACAGGAAACAAGTCAGGGGGCGACAGATCCGAAGAGTAGGATGGACAGTCCATTGAGCCTCATTACCTTTCTACATATCTGAAAACTTCCTCTTCAAGCGAATTCACCACCTGACTCAAGTGCACGGTGGGGCTCTGTCCTGTATGAAGCTGTAGAGCTTTTCCTCAAAACCTAGCAGCTTCGCTACCAGCCAAAACGTCTTCTACCGCTTGGCGAGATGTAAATCATCGTGTACTTATTCGTTGGAGAAGAGTGGCCCGATTGTCCCATCAATTCAAATAGCAGCCCATACCCTCGTCTTTTCTGGGTAGAATTTTGTTGCGCAAGCCAATTTGCGTTCTCTATAGCCGTGTTTACGATTGCACTGAATTAGGAAATTTATTTGAACAACTTAGTTTGTGCCGATTTTTTAGGTGACCCTCCGAAAAGTCTCGAATTTTCATGATCACTGTCTCTATTTTACACTGGGAAAATTTAGCAGCCTAGAGTCATCAGCGATTCTTCAGATATTCTTCAGATTCCACAATACAGCTTTATGGATAACAATTTTTGTATCATTGATCAATGAAGTCGTCGGCACGCCGAATATCCGTCTGGTTTTCGGTGCATTGCCTTTTATGTTATCAACGACCAAGAGCAATTTTGGAGTTAAGTTTTACTGTGTGGAAGCTGTTTTGCTCATGGGATGGTCATCTTTCAGGAGCTTCTTGATGAGCTTCAAGTCGAATCCATGTCTAGTTTGGATGTGTGCAATGACCTGGCATTTGTGAATTGACTAAAGCAACTAAATAAGGATCTGTCATTTTAGTGAATTCGTTATCATGAGTAAATCATTCGCAAATTAAGCCCTTGTATGTGATATAAGAGGTGTTGCACGATATATGTCTGAATTGATCAATTCAAGGGTGGCAATAGCAAGGTTATCATGAATAGAGATAACACATTCGATCATTTCATCATCGCCACGTGTCTGTCACCACGTTGCCTGCCGTTTAACAAATACACCGTCACTGAGATATCTTGTCGATCAAGCATTTCGTGGATTAAAGAGTAAAATGTAATCACAACGTTGATGGTGGTATGTCTCTACGATGCGCTGTCCTTCCGCCAAGGAAATTAGTTTTCTGAACTACGTTTGCAAAGGATTATTGACACATTATGGCGGCCATGGAATTGAAATTACATAGTATTGGTTAATTTTTGTTTCAAAATGAAAACCTGACTCTTCCACTGATTATCAAAAATTGATTGCAATGTAATTGCGTGTTCAAAAGTAGTTTTCTTAAAGAATTGTTAGGAAATCATATAATAAAATCGAAATTATTATAATTCGAAAATAATAAAATAATTATCTTATAATTATATATATATAATATTAATATATATATTAATTATATTAATTATTATTAATATAATATTATTATATAATAATATAATATATTATTATTATAAGATAATTATTATATATTAATTAATATATAATATATAATATATAATTATCTATAATATTAATTATCTTTCGAATAATTCGAAAGAACAATTCGATTCACGGTTACAGCGGAAAGAAAAATAATCAGAAGTAATTTGAACAGAATAATTTCGCCGGTCTGGCCGCTTCAGTTGCATCATCTACACTACAAAGATAAAATTCAAAGTTGTGATTAGCTATTCTGTTTAAAATAACTTTTGATTATTTTCTCGCTCCGTTGTAACCCCGAGTTTAATTGCTCTTTAGAATTAATATAACAATTTCGAATTGATAATGTAATTTAATTGCAATTTTCAATCAATTAATTGAAATTGATATTCCTGAGCAATCAATTAATTGTAGTTGACATTGGCACGACTGAGAACTCAATTAATTGACATAAATTATCGAAATGAATTAAAAATTAGTGATCATAGGTTAGCTACGACGTACTTCTGCAATGAGTAATTGGTTGAAGAATCCTTTACAATAGATGGGCGGACATTGGACAACTCATAGATGATAGAGGAGTGTGCGGTCGCGTATTTGTCTTCCTGGTTGCAAAAGGTCCTCTCTGTAGAGTGGACTATTGAGAAGTCAAACATCTCCATGCATGCACTATAAATCTCAGCACGAGCTTCTGCATGATCGAGTACTGCGTGCTGGAAGTGCAAGCACTGTGGATAAGTGTTCCAGTCGACATTAGAAAGACAGAAAAGTCATGAATGATGCATCTGAAGGGGGTATCGTGATTCTTCGTCATAGTATTATCGTGGTTGTGGACAACTACATCAATCTTCTGGAATTGGAATTTGAGTCAATCAATTAATTGATAATTGAAGTGTTTTACCATCAATTAATCGAAATTGGAACTACTGAGTAATCAATTAATTGAAGTGGGAGTTGCTGAGCAATCAATTAATTGAAATGAGAGTTGCTGAGCAATCAATCAATTGAAATGGGAGTTGATGAGCAATCAATCAATTAATTGAAATGGGAGTTGCTGAGCAATCAATCAATTAATTGAAATGGGAGTTGCTGAGCAATAAATCAATTAATTGAAGTGGGAGTTGCTGAGCAATCAATTAATCAATTGAAGTTTAAGTTGCTGAGCAATCAATCAATTGAAATGGGGAATTGCTGAGCAATCAATCAATTGAAATGGGAGTTGCTGAGCAATGAATCAATTAATTTTCGCAATCCCTTGTTCAGTCTACTTCACCAACTTTGACTTGCGCCTTCTTTCCTGCTGTTCCCTTCCTTTGGTTCTACCTTGGACTCCATGGTCGCACACAACTGACGTCAGCAGCATCTCCTCCACACTTTCTGTTATTTGGTCAATGCTGCATCAATAGAGGCAGACTGAAGCGAGTTTTTATCAACGTTCTTGTGTTCCTGGCCATGACTATGACATCTGAGAATAATCCCGACAGACGGACTGTTAGATAAGAAGTGAATCTTGCTGTCGCCGAGAAGCAGAGAAGTGGCCTTGGATATCTGTTCATTTGTACATTTAGTTGAATATGATCTAGTGACAAAATGTTCCTTTCAAATCTCCATTTTTGATTCAATTTTCATAATTTATGAAATATTTCTACAAAATCCATTGGTAACAATTATCAACCTGACTTGTAGTAGGAAAATTGCTTCAATGCCACCAGAAACCCCTAAGAAATCATGGGCTTTGCAACACTTGATCAAACTACGCCTCTCAAGATACCAATCTTGCCATTGAATCCCAATTCTCTCAATTTTCTGAAGATTCTGGAATTTCAACGAAATTATTCTAATACAAGTATTTCACATTAATGTATTCAAGGCTCAATTTTTGATGATTTTCAGTTGATATCTGTGTGATATCTAATCAAGAACCCAGAACTATGCCATTGAGGTTCGATAAATCATGCATATTGTCGTTGTTTTACCCGGGTTCGTCCAGCGGATAGGAGGCTTCGTATCAAGACAATACGAAGCGACACACGCAGTTCTTACTTTAAATTAATGGCTACTGCTGGCGAGAAGTGCCCCGGGGAGGAGATGGCATTTCCGATACCACCGGGGTGATACCATGCCCAAGACAAAGCTGATCACACAGGGTGAACAGCATTGGCTGGAGGAGGCAGCAATCCCAATGGTCCTACCCCAAACCTTACCTCCGAAGAGAGGCGACGACCATCGGTAAGGGGACTTTGGGCAAGGCATAGCCAGATATGCCACAAGGGAGGAAGCTCAAGGAGCTTTGTTGTATATTCCAGCAGCTAAGATCGGCTGTCACGATGCCGCGCAACATCAACTTAGTATAGCCACTAAGGAAAGTCAATGAGAATAAGACATCAAGCTGCCAACAACAGAGCTGCAGTGGTAAAAGGTCCCTTTTAGTCGTCTCCTGCGACACGGAAACGTCGGTACTATTCTATTCACTCTCGGGAACTGCACAGGGTAAAAAAACAAACAGCATCTTGCTTATTTTTACTGCGACTCTTGCTCTCGTTCTAATTGAGTTGCCAATCTAGGTGGTAGGATAGCTCAGTTGGTTACGGGCAGCGCTTCGGTACGGAAGTACAAAGGGTCCAGAGTTCGAGTCTGTCCGCCTCGGGAGGTAGCACTGCTCTCACTAGAGGTTACTAAACCCATCTTGGTGAGAGTTGCGAGTGTGTGAAGGCTGTCCCACCCCTAGCTTCTAGTATGACTTAGTGGCTTTGATGGGACAGGGATGAGTAAAAAAACCAAAGAATTGGGCTACGTTCATCTACGTAATTAGCAGCAACTTTGCATGTTTTCCTAGATTCCCAGATTTGTACAATTTGTGCTTTCGCGCTGTGTGATTCAGAACCGCGTGGATACAGATCCGTTTTTTATACTTAACTATCCATTGTTGCAGCTAATGATATTCTTCTTTGGTGTTACAGCTCTACAGGAGAATATTGCGAAGACATTCGGCAAAGAGGCTGCATTATTTGTGGTCGGTGGCACCATGGGAAACCTCATCAGTGTCATGTGCCACTGTGATAGTCGCGGATCAGAGGTCATCCTGGGATCAAAATGTCACGTCCATAAATACGAGCAGGGCTCGATAGCAACAATTGCTGGAGTTCATCACCGCGCGGTAAATATTATTAGACTGAAACGATGTTGTGTGAACTTCTTTACCTAATGAAGAACAAAGGGTTCTCTCATTTTTAATGTAAGTAGACTGTAAATCCGTGGGTGCTAAGAAATAGGGGTTATCAAAAATAAAATTTGCATTACAATTAATTGATTGACTTGTCCAGTACTGGGGAGGAGGGCATTTGTTTGACTGATTTACTTGCAATGCCGTCACCACTCTCATAGTAGGAAAAGGATGCCACTTTCAGTCTTGTTCAACATGCCAAACATGGGTCATTCACAAATTAATTGCTCTCAGGATTCCAATCAGGAACTTGTTGCTGTATGACGTGATTGGCATCTCTATATTGCATTTGCAATGTTGTTATAAAAACGTTTTAAAACTCTATTTTATGTCTATTATGCGCGTGTGATTATTCTTAATGTTTCTTATTGCTTGTCACTATAATTATGATGCATTAACTTAATTCTGTGATAAGGTTCATCAATAATCACTTCCAAATAGGAGTAAAGTTTCATGTATTTTATGTAATGGGTCTACTCAAGTCGTTGTCCAAGTTGATAATGGGCTATTATGCTACTTGTAAAGTATGTAGGCCCATGTAGCATAGCTCGTTGAACTGAAATAACAGAGGGAAAACTTCAAAATCAAGAATTGGTCTGTTCAAGCCTTGATGACAAGTAATTGCAATTAATTGATTTCTTGCCCATAATAAATTACAATTCAATATTTGATTACTCTTACTTAGAAATCAAAGCTTCTATTTTCAGAGCGCATCATCTTAAATAGGACTAAGGACTTCATTTTCAAACGTGAATTGTAAGGGACATTGTTTAGATTCACGTCTGATGTCGTCACGAATATAATGATACAAGGAAGAAAGGTATGAATGTTGGAAAAAGTAGGCCCAACGTCTCCAAGTGCTCGATTGTAATGACAGTGTGATGATCCTGAATTGAATGATTCCTTGTACGAGTAAATTTCTCTTTGCTTCTGAAAAGCAGATGCTTGACACGTATTCAATGATAAATAATATTCGTTCAACAGCTACTTTAACATGCATTATGCATACGAGTTCGTATCAGAGAATTGCATTTGTGATTCGACTGAGCTAGAAATTCTTTTATCTTAGTGCATGGAAGCGTGAACATTATTCTATCTGCAATAGGTCAATAGTTGGATCATACATGTCTGAACTTACAAAAGCTTCTAGGATTAGAACAATGAGTACAAATGAGTCCTACTGTTTATCCATTGCTTACTAGAGAGACGGATGCGATTGCCTAGAATATTAATACTAAGAAGAATGATCGATGCTGACAAACACAAGCAGTGTGATCAGCGGCAAAATAAACTTACGAATACCAATTTATCGACATTGAACATGATCTATTTCGCACATTAAAACAGCTTCTGTAGTTGCTGAATCATTTATTAGATTTACCAACTGATGGAGACGGTACAAAGTATTGGAAGAAAAAACAAAGAAATGGACATCAAGAAACATGCTTTTTAACCACTTTTCTTGGAACAAAGCTTCCTATGCTGTATTTATAAACAGATGCGTTAGACTAAAATGAGATCTAGAAGACCATTCTTGTCTTCCGTTTCGTTATTTTTCATTTGAATATTTTTCTTCAGGTGGAGAACAAACCGGACGGCACTTTCTGTTTAGATACAGCACGTTCGTTGATTCGTATTTCGGATCCCCACTTCCCGACCACTCGCGCGATTCTGATTGAAAATACCCACAATGCGTGCGGAGGACGGGTATTACCAATTTCTTTTCTACAGCAGGTAAGATACAGAGCTTTAGTCAAGACATTATTCAAAGGTTGCTGGCCCCAGGTCTCGGGATACAACCCAAGAGTGGAAGCTGACTAGAGATGTACCGAGATATCGGCCGATTATCGGAATGCCGAATCGGACAATGAATAATACAAATATATTAATACGGGATGCTAGACTTGTCTATTTCTATGAGCTATGCAGGCTGTGTGAGGTTGCATGTAGTACGTCAGTACTTGTCTGTCCTTGTTGCCGCATTATTCATTCCGTTATGCATGTATGTCTGAAATTTGTTCTATCGCTACATTAGTCAATTGTATTTGACTTGGCTAAAGGATGCATTATTTTCAAGGAGACTGAATTTTATTATCTCTTCAAGACATCATTTCCATAGGAGCAATAATTCAGTTATGTTAATGTCAGGTATATGGCTACTACAAGTCCATAACAAAGCAACGATTTGGCATAATCAGTAAATTATTCTAGTGTGCGAACATTTACATCACCGGTTCTCATTTTAGTTTAGAATATTTTGATAAGGGCTCTATTCTGCAGTCAATGCGTGAAAAATGAATAGTCAAGACATAGCAATTCAATATTTACACATTTAGTTGCTAATTGTGAATAGTATAGAGTAAAAACTGAAAAGCTCTGATTCTGTAGTTGAACATGTCTCATTTATGTTCCATTTTCTGTAGTTTTATAGTAATCGAAGTTCGTAATTTGGCGGAAAAATAAGGTTTTGATGGCACGTTCGTATTTATCAAACCTCTTATTCAAGCTCTTAATTTTCAGCAATGTTTATGTGTTGGAATCTATTTCTCTGAGGATATATAAAGTATAGGTAATAATAAGTGATAAATAAGAGGTGATATAGTCGCAAAATCTTTGAAACGCATTCCTCTGGGTGACTTATGTATATGAAATTGAAATACCGTTACCTGAAATTTCGCTACCAAATTTGCCATGTTTCTGTTGTCACTCAAGAGCATTTTTGTACAAGAAACTCAATTTTATCAGAAAGAAAGTATATTGATGCATGCCAATAGTGAAATTTCGATATGTTTCTTTGTTTAATACAGGTCTATATATATACCTGTACCCATATGGCTCAACCTCGATAACATATTGGTGGCTGACATAACTAACAAAAATGTTAAGGAATCTCCACGGTGTCGATAAGAATCGAATATTTACTCAGAGATTCGCAATGAGAATCGAATGGGAATGGGCCTAGTGTTTACAACAGTGATCTAGAAAAGTCAGAAAATTTCCGCTACCCTCAAATCCTAGCTTTAGTCCCGCTCCTCTCCAAAAGCCTCTGTTTCCCACTACTCCATTCGATCACATAAACGTACTGGTCTTCCGATGTCCAGGCTACTTTCTCATGCAAGCAGCAGTCAGTAGAGACACGCAACTTACATAAGTAGTAATTATTCATGGTGTGGAGACAACTTCATTATCACTGCCAACACTGCTCTCAGCATAATATTTCATTCACTTAGTAATGAGTACCTAACTATAAATCACAAATGCAATCATGAAAATCACATGAAATGACACTTTCGGGGCTCGACCTCTGAACCCTAAGATCACCAGGCCAAGCACTTAACCACTGTGCCACGGAGACCACTATATCATGCAAAATTCGATGAGATTATAATGTGACCTGTTTAAACAGGTGGGCTTTGCCATGGCCATTCTAGTTGGTCATGGCTTGACTCATGTTCATTCTAAAGAATTTCGGAGCTCTTGAGTAGATCGAATCTGAACTCAATGTGACTGTTTCTTGGATGACATTCTCATGATTATGAATTCATGCGCTCAGTGTAAATTCTCATTTTTGCATTGATGGAAATTCCATTCGATCATTTGATTTCATGTTTTTTCATCGTTTCATAGGTGCGTGCATTGGCGGACGAGTTCGGTTTGGCTGTTCATATGGATGGTGCGCGAGTCATGAATGCCGCCGTAGCATTAAACGTCGATGTGAAAGAAATCGTTAAGTATGCCGACACAGTTTCCATGTGTTTTTCTAAGGTATGTCTGGTAAACATTGTCCTGTATTTCAACCAGTTTTTGTTTACGTTTACTAATTTTCAGGGTCTTGGCGCTCCATTCGGTGCAATCGTTGTAGGAACTAAAGCCCTTATTCAAAGGTGAGCAGAATTATTGATTTTATTTCTTTTTTTAAGGAATGGTGACTGATCATTATACCTAATAAGATTCGATTTTGAGGCCCTCAAAGCGCTAAAATCCTCCTCTCACAGACAACAAGAATACATAACCTTCACCGTAGGTGTCGGACTACCTTCACTGTAGTCCTCCTCACCCCCTCTCATACAGCCATCCAACGCGACAAGAAAGCAGCTGCTCAAACAAGCGCACTCATCATGTCGGTACATACCTGACCACAGACAAAACTAGTTAAATCATCAATAACGCAGTCCCCCCCCCCAGCAGTTCACAAATCAGAGCAAACACTCAACAGACGTGCACGCAGAACACTGGCCCAACTCCGCGCTAACAAATCACCCTTCTTAAAAGAGTATTTACACAATGTAATTCCTTCTGTCCATTCCACTCCTCTTTGTCCCCTTAAGTAAATCACAGCCGCACAATACAAAACACCTCATCTGCTGCGCACACATGCTCACAATGCTCACACCATGGGACCTGCTGGGAGCGGGCGATTGGTCTGCCCAACACCAGACTTCCCCTGGACCACCTCCCAACAGCAGGGAGGTGGTGGGTTGACCACCACCGAGGAAGTCGAAAGAGCCGAATTTTAGATACTGTAATTAGGAAACTGTGAATCGGCAACGTTGGAAACGAATCAAATCTTAGGAAACTTGGGTACTTCTGCATGCACGTAATCATGATGCTAATGACAATTCCAAAAATAAGCTTGACCAATTATGGCGCTAAGACAGCAAGAAAAATAGCTGGTCTTATGTTTTTCAGACGGTTGTTGAAATATGTAGCAACGCCTTGGCCCTTAGTCAAATAAGCAGTCAATAGGGTCGCATAGTGATCCATATAAGAGATCTGCAGTTGTCGGTTACTTGCTCAATACAATATTCAAAATTATGAATTAAATGCAAAATAGAAAACTGTCTTTCATTTGCATGTGTGAAAAGTTGGTCATGATTCCATCAGCAAATGACAAAATGTACAGCTCTCGAATGTCACCATGCTTCACAGTTCCGAATGTGGCGGCCACCCCATCTGCTACATACATTGAATGGATCCTTAGGCCTCATTGCAAGAACATGCGCCTGCGGATGCTCTTGTGAATACATGTAAAAGCAATAATAAAGGCGCGTTTTGAATGATGCTTTATGTAGCAATGAAACACGTTAAGGCCGGTTCATACTTGTGCGCGTTGCGCGTCCGCGTGATGGCGGATGCCTCTGGAGAACAGGGAAATCCACTGTGAATCTGTGCGTCAGAGGAGGACATTGTCTTGGAAGGCATCGCCATAGCGATCTTCCCTATTCTTGAAGGAAGCGATATGTCCGCGCGGAAGATTTTGGGAGTTGACCAAAAGTTATTTTTCTCCGCGTTGCGCGTAGCAAAACTGTAGAACATATCGTATCTTATCGGAGGGAGCATATCAACTTGAGGTCTATCCACGATCAAAAGGCAATCAGACAATGTGTTTAAGCATCTTTTCTGAGAAAGAAAAATATTTTTTAATATAGTCCTCGAAAAACATTGTATTCTCTCATTTAACTGTATTCATGAACAGAGCAGAATATTTATAATAATTGCACAGAAGAATAAAATATATCGGTCAACAATTTCAACGGACCGACTCGTTTCACTTGTAAATATTTTCTTCTATTCTGTTCTTAACAGGGAGGAAACTCAAACGTTTCCCAATGACTTTAATCAACAAACTATTCATGAATTGTGACGTCACTCTACCCATGAGTAATCGCAATAATGTATAAACTTATCTATATTCACGATTTATTAACACGCAGGTGAAGAGTCAAACGGGTTACAGGTCATCGCATTGAGGATGAATGCGGGTCACAGGTCACGAGTATCTGACCCGTTCCATCTTTGCGTAATCGGGACACTTCGGTAATTCACATTTGTCACAATTAAGTGGGAACAAACACCTTCACTGCATGATGCAGATTCCCTGAATGCTAGTTGTCCGGTCACTCAATCTCACGATTTATGCATTTTGTCTGATTGCTTATACTGTTAAGTGCTGCAGTTCCTAATTGTCCCTTCAAAGGGGATAGATGGCCCGCTTAATCGATCATTTTTTGCATGGTAAACTAGCGATCAGAAAAAGGTAATTGCTACTTGTTCTGCTATAGCAGACTGCACTGTATCTGCCTGCAATTTATAATACAATTCACTACACTTACATGCACGAATTCTTGATTTTCGTGGATAATTATTGTCCTTGGTATTGAGTCATGCATCATTAATGTTGTGTAATCATTTAAAATGATTGTTATCCTAAATCAAACGGGCATATTAAGGATTTTGAAAATTTTGCGTTTTCTTGATGGTCAGAATCTTGATCCCTTCCTATCACTTTCCTGCAGGGCATTGCGTCACAGAAAAGTACTCGGTGGAGGAATGAGACAAGCCGGGATCATGGCTGCAGCCGCGCAATATGGATTTGATCGTGCCTTAACCACACTGTCAAATGATCATCGAAGAGCTCGCCTATTTGCGGATGGTGTCTCGAATGTGATGTCTGAAACAGGCGTCATTCAAGTGAATTCGTCGATTGTTGACTCAAACATGGTCCTCTTTCACTGCTCCTCGGCTGTAAACGCAACAGAACTAGTCACACTTCTCAAATCTGTATCCGAGACGGAGAGAGCTGAATGCAAGGAAGATGAACTCTGTATCATAAAAGCACTAGCTGAAACACCAACTTCAGTTCGCCTTGTTATCAACCTGAACCTAAGTGATGAAGATATTCATCTTGCAATCAAGAAGGTGCACAATGTGGTTCATGAGATCACCAAACGCAGTGAAAAATGAAGTAATTGAAAGCTCCGTCAAGCAATTTCTACATAAAATAGCTCGCAGTCATCTTTATCTTCATAGAGATGCGGTCTCATTTTATCTTTGAAATTGATACATTAAATGTAACTTTTCCCAACATCTCGCTATGTCGCGAGAGAATTGACATACAAAAAATAGATAAATAATAGAATGAAAAATAGAAAAATTATCATCATGTGACGACTTTTTATTAGACCATCTAGAGGATTTTCATGGAAATTCACAATGAAAAAGCCGAAATCGGTCAGGTTTTGGCAGTAGGAGAAGGGGCGGAAGTCCAAAAGAAGGTGACTCTTCTCTGACGATGGCCGGCAGTGTCGGTCGAAGGATCGAAGCTTTCTGCGACAGAGGTTTTGTTTTTTGGGCTTCTGTCAGCCTTATGGGTTTCCACTGCCTACTACTAATAATAACAAACTCACCATTTGGCAAAAAGGTTTAACATAAGAATGATGTTGACTGTAAAATATGTTTAAATCGTGTTGAGAAAGGTGTTTTCATATCCCGAGGTGATACCGTTGAATCAAGTAGAACGTTGACGGCATATTATTGCATCGGGATATAAAAACACCTTAACACGATTTACGTATTTCACAGTCAACATTATTCTTATCTAATGCCTGCAAAACAATGACTACTCATCATCTGGTAGTTCTGGCGTGAGGCGACTGTTTTCCCGCACTATACTGCCCCATTATCTGTCTTTTGATCGGCATAAGAAGAGGTAGATGGAGTGTCCCTCATAATCTGTAAATTTTCCAGGGAATCTACAATACTGTAAAAAGTTGCAAGTTAATGAAATATAACGCATACGACAGAGAGATTCAAGGTACCTGCTATAGAATTTGATGAAAACAAAAAATATAGGCATGATTAACCAAAGTTTCGTGTCTCCATTTGTAGATTTTTGTACCACAGATAGCAAGGCACGTAAGAATGGAAACGCAGCATATTCTTAGATGTAAATTAATTGCTATCTTTGAAACTCGTAGCAGATAATTGATAAAAAAATCATTACTGTGCAAAAGCACTATTTAGCCTATCAATGTACTCTTGTAAAAGTATAATAAGTTTGTTAAATAGACAAATATAAACCTAGCAAGTTAATTTAGTATACAAATTGCATATTCTCTTTGTTGTCGCCTGTCGGTGCAGAAGGGCCAAAAGTGTGGTTACGCCATCGACAGATTCATGTCGAAGTGAATTCCAGAGAGAGCTGGGTACTTCTGCTCTCCCCCCCCCACATTTTTCAAGTTTTCCAAAATCATCAAATTTCGCCAAAATTAGTCACATAGGGTTTAGAATAGACTTGATCTGTCACTGAGAGACAGTACAACACCACCGAGAAGTCTTACTTGAACCCTGGGATGAAAAATTGGTGCCTTGGATACTCAGTTAAAATATAAGGTACAGCTGTGATCATGAACTTTATGTAATTGTTGTCTTCAGATAAATGACGAGTAGTTGTCTAATTGTGAGACTGTAAATGTTCTACAAGTCAGATAAGAGGAGTTTCACATACTCAACGCTATGCGACGTTAGTGAGACTGGCCGTAGGAGCAAGAGAAGATCGTTGACGATGCAACTCTTCCGGGTGTCAACAACAGAAACATGAGGGAAAAAGAATAGAAGTACCGAGAGCTGGTTCGCGAGCAATGGATGTATTGTTATACGTGATTACGACTTGCTTCATGATGGCGTCGCAGTCACTGAATATTGACGTCACCTGCACGAACCTAATGATTAAGCTCTAACTGAAGAATGAAAGAATGAGGGTTCACAGCCAGTGTTGGAGTTGACGGGTGGGTTCCCCTGCACTGCCTCGTCTCATCCCCGACACTGAAGATATACTCTCTGAAGGAGAAGAATATTTTACGGTATGGATAAGCCTTACATTGCTTCAATCAAATTGATTGAATATCAATTTGCATCATTTTTGTGAATTATGATCGAGCCACTTTAATAGGTGTAAGCCTAATTTTCTCAAGATTCTTAACAAACTTATAATTATCAGTATTGACGTTTCTTAATTAAAAAAGATGACAAATGGATTCGAGAAGCAGTCTACATGGAATAATTGAAGGTAACAAAACCATCACAAAAAGAATAGAATCTAGAATGCAATCTTGCTTCTTCCAGGGTCTTGTCGGCAACGCACACACGGTATCTGTTGCAGTAAAATTCTTCTTAATTCAGAAAATCAGATTTGGGAGCATTGACCTATCTACTTTTTGCTCTTTGAATATTGATACAAGTCCGATTTTTCTGAATTCATTATATAGATGCAATAAATTATATAATGATCCTCTGCGGAATATTTCTCTAGGTGACATGCCACGCGTAATTCACGCGCAATTACGGAACACCCTTAACATCCGTTGTTAAAGATATCTATTCTTCTACGCGTGCACATACGCGCTGCACTAAGAGTCAGAAATCACTTGATCTGATGCTGTTAAAACATGGAGTGTTTATGAATACGCGCGAGCGAGCGAGCGTTTATAGTTTGCGCGTCGTCTACGGTTGTCTGTGTTACCGCTTGAAACACGCATGAACTGCTAAGCATGTTCTATCTTCCCTGAGCATGAAATTGAGGTCCTATCACATTGTTTAGCCTCTGATACATGCAGACACATGAGACGCAAAGTCTATATAACAGGACTGCCGACAGATGTTGCAGCAATGTCACGCATAACCACGGATGTTTAGGGTCATGTGTAATTACGCGTGGTTTACGCGTGAATTGCGCGTGATTGAGCGTGGAATGTCACCTTGTGTTATTTGGATCTTCACATGCGTGGACCTACCAGAAATTTCTATTCACAATAGCATCTACGGACTTTGTTTAAAGCATACGGGTAGCACCAAATGCATGCATTGGAGAGTCCCCGTCAAGCATCAAACATAACCTCATCTATGCCTCATCTACAGATTGTTTTATAAAAAATGGATCACCCTCAAACATCGCCTTAAATCCAACTTTGTCTAACTCCGCCAAATATGAACGAATTTCTCTGAAATTTGGAAGATATGTCAGTTGTGCTCTTACTAATATCATTGTTGGAAATTTCAAGCATGAATTGCATGAATTTCAAGTTGTTTTCCTGTTATAGATAAAAAAGTAGTAGATAATTTGATCTTCATTTAGCAATGTTACACAAAATCATACCTCACTCTTATAAAATTACATTTGTTTCCTTTGTTATGTAATATGTTGTTCTACAAGCCAAAAGCTATCAAGCAAAACAAAAATAAAGAAAATCGGTCAATCAGAGCCAGTATAGCACCATTATTCATCAACAATAATGTAACTGCTACATGTGATTAACTGGACTTCATGTTCCATAGCTTCCTGACTTCGTTGCGGTGGTGTTGGCAGCACTCCTGATTGCTTTCAGCTAGAAATCTATCTCTTACCGGTTGAAAACAATACAAAGCACAAATGAACAATAACGAGATCGCATTCACAAAAGGCAAAGTGTCAGCCTTGCTAGAGCTAGGGTTTTCTTTGCGAGCTACAAGCAAGCGACTAAATGTCCCTTACACAAATGTGCATCGATGGCATAATGATGATTTTCGACCCTGTCGTAAAGAGGGCTCTGGCCGTCCACGCAAAACATCCAAACGTAGAGACGGCCTAATTTTGAGATTTCTTAAAGTTGATCCAAGTCTCTCGTTAACTGAGATGGCTGCACTAGTCTCGTCTATTTCTAAGTCCACTATTCGTAGAAGACTCATTGAGTCGAATTTCAAGAGCTGTAAGAGGCCCTCTCAGATCGAATTATCAGATCAGCATACAAAAGGACGTCTCAGATGGGCAATGAGTCTTTGTCACTGGCGAAATCAATGGGATCGGGTTGTCTGGTCTGATGAGGCATCAGTCCGTCTGAAGGAACCATGAATTCTGAACGCTATGTGAATGGTTTACGAATGAACATTGGCAAAATGACAGATCAACTTGGTGATCTATCGACTTGGTTATTCATGGATGATAATGCTACGTGTCACAGGAGTAGTAGAGTCAACTTATGCAAGTCTCAATTAGGGCTTAGGACATTATCTTGGCCAGCTCGTTCTCCTGATCAGAATCTCATAGAAAATGTACGGAGTATTCTAAAACGTAACGTTCGTCGTTCACTGCTACCTACAAATGGCGTATCACAACTTACGTCACTGTTAAAAAGAGAGTGGAGAAAGTTAGATCAGTCAAAAATCAACGATATCATCGAATCAATGCCTAGACGAATTGGTAATGTCATTGACAATAAGGGTAGGGCCACAAAATATTAGCTTCTTAAGAACCGTTACTGTATCATAGCTTATCAGATTATATAAGGACATTTAAATATATTAGGGACATGAAATAACATGAAAAATGCTTTCTGTATCATACTTATGTTTTATTTAGTCAAATTTTAGGATGATCCACTTTTTATGAAACGGACTGTATTTTCAAAATTATTCGCGACCGCTCTATGTGTGAGGATGAGAGTGGAACTAAAAGAATTGCATTGATATCTCATCACTTTTTCCGTCTTTGGTTACGACCCAAAAACGTCTGGTCGAAATTTGCGCTTTCTCATTCCCCCTACTACTTACCATCAAGTTCAAATCCAACACTAATCACAACATATAACTCTGAGATTAATCCAGACTCAGAGTAATACTCCTCCCCCACTGTCCGAGTACTAAATTGTCGTTCGAGAGCTGCTGCTCTGCATGAATGCAGTTCTACAATGCGCGAAGGTTTCGTATCAAAACGCATTCTCACCGACTTCCGCCACACTGAGTTCCAAGATGAACCCTGTCTTCAAAGAGATCTTCTGTGTAAGGAGATGCCTTTGAAATTACGGCATTGAGTGAGTTGTCCAGATATTCAATTTGCTCTATTGAATCGTGGATCCAACAGAATCGTAGCAACTATCGGTGGTTGTACTACCATTGTCATTCGTTTTTCTATCACATGTTTATAAAGGTCGTCTTTCACACAGGTGATTTCACTTATCTCCCATTGTTCCATCGTCTTTTTGATACAAAGAAAGTTGAAACAGGATTCAAAGCATGCAAGACTCGTGCAGACAATCTATTAAATGATACACGAATGTTGTCCTTTCAAATGATTGTATCAGGTAATTGACCACTCGATGGGTTTCATGACAGAATATGAATAAAAGAAAACTTCAAATGTATTGGTCGAAAAAAATCATCAGTTGAAAGTCGCTTTACAAGACGGACTCTCGGTGTCCAGTGCCTCCTGGCAGTCGATGGTAAAGAGCTGCCATGATGGTTGTACAATTTTTCGGTTCACTGAAAAGGTCGCATTGATAATCTCTTATTCAAAACATGTCTAAAAAATCACCCAACCTATGCGCATGGTGTATTGACGCAGCTAGTGATGATGCGGCAGGGAGTTTGTGTTAGATCTATAAGTTTTTTTATCATCTTCTGAAATTCGTCGTGGTTAGCAAATACCAACTGTACATCTCCCACTGTCATCGCGCGCATCGCTTCAGGCATATGCGCTTATGTGCGGCTGATAAATGTTGACGACAATATTTTTAAATTTGTTCACTTCCGCAAATATTTCAGTTACAATACTACTAATTTTCATTACCCTTGTCAGTAAAAAGCATATTAGTCAATTTTTAGAAAACAGCCTTGATTTTCAAAATTAAGTGCGTATTCTAACTCAAAAAATCACAATATCTATCGGGAAAGGATTCCGAAATATCTATGGGACGAGGCTACCATGATTGCGCATTCGCTATCTTCTTCATACCTATGACACTTTGGCTTACATTGAAGACATGCATGTTATCATAAAGGTTCTTGAACAATTTGCGAATAATTTTTCCTAGCAGACTTCTTGTCCTTCTTGTGCAAGAAAAGCTTAAAGAATTGCTACAAAATCATCCAATTCTCGTAGTCTACATGCAGTGAAAAATTTGCAATTAGCATGAAATACTTTTATGATGAAATTGCTGCGGCGACTGTTTATGAACTATAATTAATTGTCAACTTTTATGAAATGTCACGTATCAAATTCGTACACTATGCAAGCATTTTATACAGCCTAAGCCTTAGCATGCTGCTAGTTTAAAAGTGTAAGAAAATTCTCTATTAAAGATACTTATTCAATGTTTCTCAAATCATGAAAAAATGTGAAATAATTGTGAGAAATCATTCACCAAAATAGACTAATATACAGTATAGGCCAGGACCACATGCGGCCCATGATGTCATCTTGTGCGGCAAAATTAACAATGATGAGGCCCAAGCACCATTTTGTAAGTATTGAAATCAAAGTATTGGCATTTAACTTCTACAAAAATTATCTTCTTCGAGAGAGATTTCCAAGCATGGTCCAAACAGCAATCCATTCTCACATCCTTGCTGTTTAGAGCTACGTGCACGTTCAGGCGACCCTTCTCTCGATTGAAATATGTGAAAAATTGTCATAGTTCAAGAGTTATAGATAAAGATTTGGAAAATACTGCGTTTTGCAACATCACTCAGCAAATTACCTTGCCGTGTTGTTTGCAGCGCATCAATCCCAGAGAAGTTATAAAGTTTGAGGTTTTCTATGAGCCTTTCTTATAAACTCTTTGTATTCAAGTTGTTTTTCTTACTGCTTAAACAAGGTCAGGTTACTCATAAAATTTACAAGAAAAAATTGAATTTTTAATTTTGATTCAATATTTAGAAATGTAAAAGGTACAAGGAGTACAACGCAAATATTTTTCTGCATTTTTAGAAGTGAGGCGAAGATATATGTACATTTACTAATGAATTATTTCAAGAGGTGAAAATGAATAATTGGCACTCAATTACATGTAAATGCTGAAAAGTAGGATTTTAACTAGTAGCACTTTTAAGGATGCGGTCCGGCTCGGCTTATGTATTGACAATCTGGTCCGCGGTCCAAAGAAGGTTGGCCATCCCTGGTTTACGTTATCATAATGAAGTCTTCACCAGTCAAAACTTAATTGAAAATGGAATTGTGAAAGTTACCTGCTGTTATAGTAAATTATATCAAATCGGCAAGCTCCGGAACGATGAAACCGGGTGACCTGGAAATAATCAATCTTCTAATTAGTGAAGTGAGGGATTTAACAATGTTTGAGAAAAAAAAATGTTCCCGCTCGTCAACCTTGACGTCATGTGTGACCAGTGATAGCAGGCCCACGTTGCTTAAACTGTCGTTATGTAATCATTAACTTATGATCATGCTGCTGTCTCTAAATGGAAGGACACAATACCTGACAAGTCACAGTTACAGAATTTCATTGAGATTGAGCAAATGCAGCAGCTGATATGACGTCGGATGCGGCTGTAACAGTGTGGAATTTAGGTGATGCAGCTAAATATTATGCTGCTTATCGTCCTCAATACTCTTGCCGTGTGATAGATTATTACAATCGACAATGCCCTGAAAGAAGACACGAAAAAATAAACTTGGGGCTGGATATTGGTTGTGGTAGCGGACAGTTCACCACACTGCTGACTGATTACTGTGACCATGTTATTGGAATTGATTCATCGGAAGCCCAAATATCAGAAGCGAAAGGATCAGAAAAGGCATCATTTCGAGTTGGAACATCAAGTTAGTTTGGTAACGGTGTAGCATCCGGATCAGTCGATTTGATAACCGTTGCGCAGGCCTTTCACTACTTTGATCAAGAGCGTTTATTCTCTGAATGTGATCGTTGCCTGCGGCCCGGAGGCATCATTTGTATTATGGGATATGATCTCAAACATTTCCCGACGAAATGGGTCAAAAACCATTCAGTGTTCTGAAA
Organism: Prostheceraeus crozeri; assembly: GCA_907163375.1. NCBI lineage: Eukaryota > Metazoa > Platyhelminthes > Polycladida > Euryleptidae > Prostheceraeus > Prostheceraeus crozeri. The sequence goes on from CAJQUW010014855.1 coordinate 109,176, forward strand.
GAAATTTTATGGGGAAAGTTTGCCGATCATTGGCCTGCTGGATTTGATATTCTCATTGATCGTTATTCTAATGTCAATCCCCCGTTTGCCAACATCGAGCGATATTCTGCAACTTTGAAGAAGAATCATACAGCTGAAACATTTGTTGGCTATATTCGTTCTATGAGTGGGTACGCATCTTATCAGCGCATAAATCCAGTTGACAACGGTCAGGTCTTAAACCCTTTGACTGAAGCGATTACGGACGGTTGTAGGAATATCAATAAACATGAATTTGAGTTCATGTTTGATGACTTCGGATTATTTTGTCAAAAAATGTAGCGTTGTTTCATCAGACATTTTTCTCACTCATGAATACCATTACACCAAAATATAGACTGTTGATTTGCGAACATTTCCAGTATCTCTGGACTAAATTTCGTTTTTGACATTTTGAGTTATAATGTCACACGTCAGCTGTCTTTTTAGTCAATGTGTGATGTTGATAATGAAAATTTAAATGTAATACTGCACACATGCTCTTTTTGATCACACGAAATAGGTTATGTCATTGAGTATGAAGATCAATCATAATTTTTTAACATCGGACTTGTCTATTGCAGAACAAAAGCCTTCAACTTACTGCAGTTCAATGGTAGATTGCCTTTAACTCAAACATCTTTGAAATATACATTGTTGCATACCCATACGCACAGATTAAATGCCATCTGAAAGTTAGTGAATGATCTTCAAAAATTTAAAACAGCCTTTTCTTCCAGTGACTTTAAGTAAAGAAAATAAAAAAAAACTCATAATATAATGTATTACAGTACGTTTCATAAAAAGTGGATCATCCTAAAATTTGACTAAATAAAACATAAGTATGATACAGAAAGCATTTTTCATGTTATTTCATGTCCCTAATATATTTAAATGTCCTTATATAATCTGATAAGCTATGATACAGTAACGGTTCTTAAGAAGCTAATATTTTGTGGCCCTACCCTTATTGTCAATGACATTACCAATTCGTCTAGGCATTGATTCGATGATATCATTGATTTTTGACTGATCTAACTTTCTCCACTCTCTTTTTAACAGTGACGTAAGTTGTGATACGCCATCTGTAGGTAGCAGTGAACGACAAACGTTACGTTTTAGAATACTCCGTACATTTTCTATGAGATTCTGATCAGGAGAACGAGCTGGCCAAGATAATGTCCTAAGCCCTAATTGAGACTTGCATAAGTTGACTCTACTACTCCTGTGACACGTAGCATTATCATCCATGAATAACCAAGTCGATAGATCACCAAGTTGATCTGTCATTTGGCCAATTGATGTAGTTTGTATTGTATTGAATTAAATAGCATGAATTAATAATTTAAGTATACATGAAATCAATGTCGTCAGAACGAAGGTGTTGTTGCAAGCATGGCACACGAAAGTGGAACCAATACTCGAAAGGTTTATTTCAGATAACTTTACAAGGTGCATGTAATTAAAACATGCTACTAAAACACACACATAGAAATTAGACATAAGGTACAATTTGCAACATCTCTCCCCCTTTTAAAAAGGGATCTTCCTAGAAGAGAAAAATAGCCGATATTAGTGTCAATGTTTGTTGTACGTGCGAAATGAACGGTAATCACCAAGAAGTAATTTGGAGCTTTAGTGTCACAGATCCAACCGCTCAGGTCGCCTAACACAACGACCAGAACCGGTACGAATAGGATTGTCATCAGCAGTCACTGAATGGCGTTCAACACGATTACGCCTAGGTATTCCGTTGTTCACAATCTGTCCACCAACATTCTCGGATCTCCAACTTCTCATCTGCTCGCATTCGGGACTTCTAGTCTCGACTTCGGGACTTCTCCTCGGCTCGCTCTGATCGGGACTGCTCCACGACTCTCTCTCGGGACTTGTAGCGTGAAAAGGTGCTGATGTAGCATTTGTGTTGTCTAACTGCTGTTGTGTAAGAGTGCTAGTGCCAGTATGCGCTTCAACCGAATTTGTGGTCCTAAAATCAGAACTATCTCTAGTTCCACCATTTCTCGTTCAATCCTCTCTACATCCTCTCTTAACTCAACCGAATCTTTCACGAATGTCAATTGATCTATATGCCTCCTATGAACGGATCCATCTACGGCATCCATGATCGTCATCATTCTGTTTCCCAACTTCTGAAGAACTATACCGTTGCATAGACGCATATCATTACCTCTTCTAAACGTCACCTTCGAACTACCTATCACCTGACTTCTCAAAGCACTACCTCTAAAAAGAACACTAGGTCGCTGACGTGTGGTGTGATGTTCACAGTTACGGTATTGAAATAGAAAGTTCAGTACAAAGTTTTGCAATTCATAAAACGTATTAACTTCTTTGATTACTGCCGAAATAGCATACTTCAACGACTTCACGAAGTTTTCGGCTAGCCCGTTCGACTGTGGATGTCGGGGTGCCGTGTGCAAATGTGTCACATGAATACTCTGGAGCCAATTTTTCAAATTACCCGCAAAATGTGAACCGTTATCAGTGACCAAGACCTGTGGCACACCTTCTCTGGCAAAGAATGACCTCAAACATCTTTCTGTGAAATCGGCAGTAGCTTCACGAGTGATAAACACCTCCGGCCACTTCGAATAAGAATCAATGACAACAAGGAAATAATACCCCTTAATGGGACCAGCATAATCAGCAAGTATTCTTTGCATCCTATCGTATGTCAATGGCCATGATTTAAGCTGTGATGTCCTGGCTCTCTTTTTTTCCTTACAATTATCGCAAGAGCTGACAAAATTTTCAATGTCTGCATTGACTGTCGGCCACCAGCATGTGAGGCGACTGAGAGACTTCATGTGTTCGACACTGAGGTGAGTAGAATGTAAATGGGTCAATACTTCTTTTCGTAGAACAGGAGGAATAATGATCATCTCGCGAAAACAAAGAAAACCTTCAGGCGTGACACTCAATTCATCACGATGAATATATATATTGTGGAACAATTTCTTCGCTCTACACGACCAACCTTGGCGAAGGGCGTAGAGTACATTACTGTAATAGCGTTTCGTCTCATCTGCTAACTTCTTAGCATCAATAGTCAGTGGATTCACGAAAAGAGCAGTATCATCATCTAGATCATTCGAATCACTAAAATGGGAAAATCTTGATAGGAAATCTGCTTGTGGAATCTTCTTCCCGCTGCGGTATTCAATGTCATAACTGTATTGGGATAAATGAATAGCCCATCTTTGCAGCATGTGCGACGTTCCCTTCTGTAGTGACTTCTGAGGATGGAAAATATAAGACAACGACTGATGGTCAGTGACAATAGTAAAACGCAATCCATACAAAAACTTGTGCAGTCTCTTAATACACCATACTAACGCGAGAGCCTCCTTCTGAGTTTGAGAGTACCCCCGTTCACTCTTAGACAACTTACGCGAAACACATATCACTGGTCTGCCTTCCTGCTCCAACATGCCACCAATAGCATACTCCGATGCGTCACAAATGACTTTGGTATCAACGCCTTTCCTAAAGGGTTGCAATAGACCACTAAAAACCATTTCTTTCAAGGCTTTTAATCTACGACTATGGTCAGGAGTCCACTCGAATACATGTTCAGACTTACAAAGATCAAACAAAGGAGCGGCTGTGTCTGCGAAAGATGCATGAAATCGGCTGTAGTACTGCAATGAACCGAGAATTGACTGTAATTCGGTAACGGAAGTATGATCAGGAGACTTAATGATAGGATCAAACTTGTCAACATCTGGATGAATTCCATCTTTCGATAAAAGGAAACCTAAATATTTGATTTTCTCAACCGCAAAAAAACCCTTTTGGCCTTGTTGATCTTGACGTTGTATTCACAGAAACGTTTCAAAACAGTAGTCAATGTGTGCATGTGGGATTCTCGATCTTTGGAATGAATTACCACATCATCTTGGTATGCTACCACATTACCAATGCCTGACAGAATCTTGTCAATAGTCTCTTGAAATACACTAGGTGAAATCGTCATGCCAAACGGGAGAAACCTATACGAATAGAGACCGAATGGAGTGTTTATTGTGCTGAGCTCGCGCGACTGCTCATCCAAAGGCAACTGAAGGAAAGCGTTCTCCAAATCAATTCGACTGAACACGCTGGAGTTCGATAACTGTGTGAAAATGTCTTCAGGCTCGGGTGTTGTACACGCTCGTTGGCGCAAAAAAGGGTTCACTGTGACCTTATAGTCTCCGCAAATGCGAACAGTACCGTTTGCCTTAATGGGACACACAATAGGTGTGGCCCACCTTGAACTATTGACCTTCTCAACAATACCGGACTTCTCCAGCTTCTCAAGGTTCGCTTTCACTGAATCACGTAATCCATACGCCAAAGGACGACACTTATGAAAAACAGGCTCAGTAATTTCGCAATCAATATGGATCGGATCGACCTTCAAACCACCTGAACTCTGGGAAACGGTCTCAATAAGCGTGCTAAGTGAGGAAAAATCCGTCGTGGAATTTAGAAGACCCACAATCTCATCAGATATAACTTGACCTGGACGTCGATTCAATATTTCAGCAATCTGTGGATAGAGTATGCGTATATCTTTCCATCCGAGTATGTTGAGACCTTCACAAACACAGAATTTTGCTTTATGAGAATTTTCAACAAACAAGTCGATTTCACCGTAGTACGTGTATGTATGACCGGTAATGCCTCGACAACTTCTGGTTGCTGGACATATCTTCTCCTTGAAACAAAAGGTGTTCTCGATCGAAATAAATGAATGAGGGCTACCCGTGTCAATAATAAATTCAACTTCATTCAGTGCATGAGAATCGGCAACTGTGAGAAACTTCTTAATGTGTGAACCGGAAAGATCGGTATACATTACTAAGTCAGCAAATTCATTCTCTACTGTGGAGATGTTTGACTCTTCACCATCATCAACATATCCCACCCCGGAACGACAGACTCTGCCTATATGTCCTTTCCTAGAACAAGTCTTACATGTGGCATTTCGAAATCGGCATGCCTGAGACGAGTGATTCCTTCCACCGCAGGATGAACAACCTGAACTTATGGGCCTGCTAGTTGAATTGGATTGATTTTGGGACGTGGATTGAGAAGCGGTTTGACAGACTTTCGCTATGTGACCTTGACGGTTACACTTGTTGCAAGTGACGTGTCTAAACCTACACGTAGCTCTGTTGTGTTGTTCTCCACATGATAAACATTTTCCAAACTGACTAGCATTAGAACTGGAATTTTGTGGAAATGAATTATGATTAAGTCTACTCGGCTGATGTGATTTCTGGAATCTTGAATTTGCACTGAATTTTTTCCTGGAAGAACTGTGAATTTTGTGAACAACTGACTCTGTTTCGTTTTTGGATATCGCTGCCGTTATGTCAACAAATGATTCGCAAATCTGTTTAGCTTTAGAATAAGTCAAGGAGGTTTCCAACAACAATTTCTTCTTAATTTCATTGTCATTAATGCCAGCTACTAACCTGTCTCGCAAGTGCTCCTCCAAGGAAGACCCGAAATTACACGTGGAGGCCTGTCCCTGCATCTGCACAATAAAATCACGCACTGTCTGATCGGAACGCCGATAGAGCGAATAGAACTTGGACCGTTCAGCAATTTCATAATTCTGTGGAGTGGTGTGTTTCACGACTAAATCGCGAATCTCAGTAGTAGTCAAAGAATCGGGTGACTTAGGAAAAGCTAGATTCTTGATTAGCTTATATGTTTCTGCACCGGCTAATGTTAATAAAAATGCCGTTTTATTCGTGGTAGGATCGACTTTATCATTGGTCAAGCAATATAGTTCAAACCTGGTGAACCAGTCCGTACATTCGGACGAATGAATATCCAACCTTTCTAATTCGGAACTCATCTTGTATAAATAATCCTGCTCGCTAACGCCAATTGATGTAGTTTGTATTGTATTGAATTAAATAGCATGAATTAATAATTTAAGTATACATGAAATCAATGTCGTCAGAACGAAGGTGTTGTTGCAAGCATGGCACACGAAAGTGGAACCAATACTCGAAAGGTTTAATTTCAGATAACTTTACAAGGTGCATGTAATTAAAACATGCTACTAAAACACACACATAGAAATTAGACATAAGGTACAATTTGCAACACCAATGTTCATTCGTAAAACATTCACATAGCGTTCAGAATTCATGGTTCCTTGCTGTATGTGAAGTTCAGAGCGGCCATTGGTCCAAATGCCAGCCCAAATCAGTAGAGTCGCACCACCTTGTACCCGGGACGATGTAAATGTCTCGGAATTTCCTGATCAGATTTTATCCATAATCTCAATCGACCATCACTATCCTTCAGACGGACTGATGCCTCATCAGACCAGACAACCCGATCCCATTGATTTCGCCAGTGACAATGACTCATTGCCCATCTGAGACGTCTTTTTGTATGCTGATCTGATAATTCGATCTGAGAGGGCGTCTTACAGCTCTTGAAATTCGACTCAATGAGTCTTCTACGAATAGTAGACTTAGAAATAGACGAGTCTAGTGCAGCCATCTCAGTTAACGAGAGACTTGGATCAACTTTAAGAAATCTCAAAATTAGGCGGTCTCTACGTTTGGATGTTTTGCGTGGACGGCCAGAGCCCTCTTTACGACAGAGTCGAAAATCATCATTATGCCATCGATGCACATTTGTGTAAGGGACATTTAGTCGCTTGCTTGTAGCTCGCAAAGAAAACGCTAGTTCTAGCAAGGCTGACACTTTGCCTTTTGTGAATGCGATCTCGTTATTGTTCATTTGTGCTTTGTATTGTTTTCAACCGGTAAGAGATAATGTAGATTTCTAGCTGAAAGCAATCAGGAGTGCTGCCAACACCAACGCAACGAAGTCAGGAAGCTATGGAACATGAAGTCTAGTTAATCACATGTAGCAGTTACATTATTGTTGATGAATAATGGTGCTATACTGGCTCTGATTGACCGATTTTCTTTATTTTTGTTTTGCTTGATAGCTTTTGGCTTGTAGAACAACATATTTCATAACAAAGGAAACAAATGTAATTTTATAAGAGTGAGGTATGATTTTGTGTAACATTGCTAAATGAAGATCAAATTATCTACTACTTTTTTTATCTATAACAGGAAAACAACTTGAAATTCATGCAATTCATGCTTGAAATTTCCAACAATGATATTAGTAAGAGCACAACTGACATATCTTCCAAATTTCAGAGAAATTCGTTCATATTTGGCGGAGTTAGACAAAGTTGAAGTTAAGGCGATGTTTGAGGGTGATCCATTTTTTATGAAACAATCTGTATCTTAAGCGCTTTCGATGACTCTAATCATAAGATAACGTAATGATACAAAAGGATTCAAAATAATCTTACACTGAAAGTTATAGACATTCAAAATACATAGCTATGAAAAGATTAAGTCAGTAAAAAATATGCATGCATACTGAAATCGAGACATTGGACAACAGAAAATTAACACAGAGAAGATGAAAGTAGAAAAGGGGGCTAAGTCCACGGCAGGAGCAAATCACTAGCATAATCTTTCATGATACATAATGAGGGCTTGAATCGCTTTAATAAAATGGCCTCAGTGATCTTTGCATGTTGTACATTTCTGCAGTATGCAGCGACAGAGAAATAGGACTTGATCTTATGTCCGGAGAATTGATTGCAGTCCCAGAGATGCTTGCATATTGAGCTACTTTGATCTTTAGGGACTCTCAATCTTGTTGCTGCCCACTTGGGATAGTGCTCTTTGATTCAGACACCAAGACATTTCGTTGTCCGACAAATATAACTGCATCTACTGTCGCATTTGAAATTGTAGCAGACTTTTGATCGGTCAACGAGAGGAATTGGATCCTTCAAAGAACGACAAGCGATCTTCATTGTCTGAGGTAAAACAACAAGCTGTGCTGCATAAAATGTTCTAGAAATTGATTCACTTAGTTTTTTTCGAGACTAATGAATGAAATCTGTTTCCCAGAAATGGGATTCTAAGATACACTTTCTTTTTTGACGGACCTATTATTGGTTCTTTTTCTTTACTTATTTTATGTTGTTCAATAAATTGGTCCGGATAGCCATTCATTTTTGGTGTTTTGGTTAAAAAACTCATTTTCATTTTCTAAAAAACAAGGAGAACAGATGCGTCTGGCACGATGGAAAAGACACTTTACAAGATTAATCTTGTACCTATTGGGCACGAAGCTGAAATAGTGCAAATAAAGGCCACTCCATGTCTTCTTTCTATATACAGAAGTCAATATTTGGCCCTCAGACCGAATGACATCAACATCCATAAAGCTGATGGCATCATTTTCCTCGAACTCGATGGTAAATTCTAAATTAGTATGAACACTGTTGAGAACAGATAGTAATTTGAAAGCATCTTCTTTCGATCTCACAATTGCAAAGGTGTCATCAACATATCTAACGTATGTTTTTGTCAAAGATTCTATTTGTTGCTTGAGTTTATACTTGTCGAGGTATCCAAGAAAGATGTTAGCCAGGACTGGCCCCAGTGGACTTCCCATTGCTACTCCATCCATTTGAAGAAATAGCTTTCCATTAAACGAAAACTGAACATCGGACGTGCAGAGAAGAATGAGTTCACAAATACGATCCGCAGGAATTCCAAGATTCAAATCATTTCTTTCGATAACTTCTTTGATATAATTCACTGTTTCTTTGAGTGGGACATTTGTAAACAATGACCTGACATCGATACAAAGAAAAAATGTTCATCAGGAGAAAAGTTTTTTACCATTGAGACAAAATCAAAAGTGTCTTTATCGCTGAAATCACTCACATTGTCTAAGACAGGCTTCAGAATTGAGCACAACCTTTTTGCCAATGCATGAGTTGGAGAATTGATCATGGAGAGAATAGGTCGAACTGGAACATCGTTTTTATGAGTCTTTGGAAGGCCATAGAAGCGCGTTATTGTTGATCCTGTGGATTTCAATTCTTTAAATGTCTGGGCGTCAATCAACTGAGAAGAGAGCAATAACATAAGTACTTCATTTACTTTGGTTTCCAGCTTTAGAGTAGAATTTTTGTTGGACTTGTCTTCGATGAATTTCGATGTATCACTCAATATTGACATAACCTTGTCTACGTACTGAGACTTGTCCATCAAGACGACAGCATTACCTTTATCAAGACGACAAATCACAAGATTTTCATTCTTTTCAAGATTTCTGAGTGCGAGCATGTGTTCCTTGGAAAGAGGACTTCTCGTTTGGAATGACTTGATTGATTTAGACCAATTAGACATTGAAACCAGGTCGGATTTTAATTTAATCACTGCATCTTGGTCAACAGGATTAAGAGATGGAACAAGTTGGTTGTAACGTAGTTCAAATTCACTATCAATCATGAACTGCTTTGGAGTTGAGGGTATGCAAAATTTTAAACCTCTACACAATGCCTTTTTCTCTGTAACACTCAGTGAAAATGAAGACAAATTCACGAGGTGATTATCCAAATCTTGAGGGAAAATTCCTTCAGACCAGGGAGTTGCATTTCTGAGATATGTTTCAAAGCGAGATGAATATTTCAGACGACAGTCTTGTAAACTTTTCTGGCTGAAATTGAAGTATTTGAAATAACACACCAATGATTCTTGTAAGTCATTCAAATAGCACTTCAAAGCTTGAAATTCTTGTATGTGCTGATTCAGGACTTTCTCAGCTGACTTTAATTCAATTTCTAAAAAGCGACGACAAGTATCAAAGTCCAATGGCAATCGGCAACGTAAAAGTTTTTCTGCAACATATTTGGAAACCAATTCGAAGGAAATACACCTCTTTAAGAATGAATTGGATAAATTAGTTCTAATAATACGACGGCATCTCAACGTCAAAAGCTTATCTAAGCCTTTGACGGTAGATTTTGGTAAACGAGACTTCAAAAATTTAAAACATCCAAGATTGATTTTAAACATTTTAAGATTGAGAGTCCCTAAAGATCAAAGTAGCTCAATATGCAAGCATCTCTGGGACTGCAATCAATTCTCCGGAAATAAGATCAAGTCCTATTTCTCTGTCGCTACATACTGCAGAAATGTACAACATGTAAAGATCACTAGGCCATTTTATTAAAGCGATTCAAGCCCTCATTATGTATCATGAAAGATTATGCTAGTGATTTGCTCCTGCCGTGGACTTAGCCCCCTTTTCTACTTTCATCTTCTCTGTGTTAATTTTCTGTTGTCCAATGTCTCGATTTCAGTATGCATGCATATTTTTTACTGACTTAATCTTTTCATAGCTATGTATTTTGAATGTCTATAACTTTCAGTGTAAGATTATTTTGAATCCTTTTGTATCATGACGTTATCTTATGATTAGAGTCATCGAAAGCGCTTAAGATAATACATTCTTTCATGAGTTTATTTTTATTTTCTTTACTTAAAGTGAATGATTTGTTCTTGAAGACACACGATGTTTAATGACTGCACTTTTGAACTGTCTTTTATCCATGCATGTCAGCTGCGTTGAACATGCTGCAAGCCCCGAGAAGTTGAACACAAAGTAAGTATATTAGGTGGAGTGGCAACTCTGCATTTCTTAAATACCCAATGTGTAAACACTTTCGATTTTATTAAATGAACTCAAAGGAAATACAGCTGCTCTTGTCATCAAATGTGTAATATGCAAATTTTTGCAGTTTTCCAGAAATTACAACGAAATTGTGTGATCATGGTTGTAATGCAGAAGGAATGATGGTATTTCACATATTCTCATGACAGCCTTGGAGATTTAATGTTTGCTAAATTGTCAATTCGATGGGTTCTTATTATACTTTCATGCTCAACCTCAAGAATATTTTCTTAAGCGTGATCATATCACAGGCAACCTGACACTGGCAGAGCAAAATCACATAATGAAAGACAATGACTTCACTTAACTTCGAAAGATGTAAATGCTTCCATATCACTATCTAGATTCAAGAAATGGAACATGAATTTAGTGAATCATAAAATCATACCGGTAAAAATTGAATTAAAAACTTGAAATTTCAGCCAAGAAAGGACGAATAATATCGCGACTTTTTCATGAAGACTTCCGTTATAATGCGGTCCATGAAATTCCCTTGATAATCAGCTCAATTTCCGCTTAGTTAGGATGCTTGCTATCAAATATTCATTCCCTTTGATATCCAACTTGTTTCATACTACTTATATAGGAGAGTCATCTCGGTAGCATATAAATTGGCATATTTTGACTTTTTTTCAAAAGTGCTCAAATAATTTTTTGGACCACGGGAGCGTAATCTCCGCAAAAACTGAATCTTTTGATATAAAAATTTTCACTGTATACAGATACGTTTTTGAATCGACACTGTATATCCCTACGCTATGGTTGAACAGCTATTCCATGTCAATGTGTCAACTCAAAGCTGCATTTGAATAATTTGGCGTTAGCAGTTGACCTAATGTCACAACAAGCAATTCAATGTACGCAGCATTAATTTTCATTTGCCAAGTGTGCTAGTCCGGCAGCCCGAACGAGTTTCTGCAGGGAGCGAGGCCGAAAATGAGACTTTCACAGAATGTTGTACATCGATTGCCTACTACGAATCTTTGCGTCTGCCGAGTTTTTTATTTAGTTCCTCTTCTAGTCACACAGGATCAAAGAAAATCACTTGTCAATCCAATGCGATTCTTCTGTTCCGTTGCATATCTTTTAATTGTACTACACAGAGGTAATTGTAAATGCGCAATTACCTCACCATTCCATTCTATTGTAAATTTCATTTTAGCTGTTCTTATCTGTGTTTACTTGATCATTTTAATTTGTATATAAACCTCATTTTGCTGATTTAACTTGATGCCCTGATGATGTATCAATAAGCGATACGAAATCGATCGACGATGAATCAAGGGTTTTGCAATCTTCTAATTTTTGGTCGTACAGAGTACAATTCTCATGATGTGTATGTGATACAGATATTATCATGCTTCTGATCGTGAATGCATGCGAGAATACGGTTCAATGTGGATAAAGTGGCCCAAAATATTGTGTTTGCCGACATAAGGAAGCCTGCCTAATCTGAATGTGTTTACCGCATGAGACCGAAGTAAATGAACATGATAGGAAATGACATGAAGACATTCCATGTAAAAAAATTGTGGCTCTGCACTTAGTATTTTTCACTTAAATTCAATCTGCGTTCCATTGGATTTACATGCCAATGGCTATGTACATTGAGACATGCTAATCGTTTCCTATTCTATTCAATATTTTTGCACACTGTACCAATACTCGAAAGAATAGAATCATAGCTATCGCTAAACGAAAGCTTGCAGGAAATTAAAATTTCAGGCTACAAATATTGTCAACTTATTTCGAGGTCATAAAAAATTCGGAAGTTTATGTATGAATTTTACGTAGGCATACATTCCTGTATATGTGCCAAGGATACAGGAAATATTGTGCCAATTCTACAAACTGTGTTACAAAACGTTGAAATAGTCACAGAGGACCTGAAGCGACCATGTTCAGTTGAAAAATATGTCCAGTTGCATTTTAATTTTTATTCGTGATCTTGTAATGGCGACAATCTATCTTGTGGAATCGGACAGCAAGTCAACTAGTGACACACGTACAGAATGAATTATCGAATAATTGTCTAATTATATTATAAAATATCAAAAAGGATGGAGATTGATGAAAGTCATTGCCTGTGTGCGCCATCGGGAACTCTTGTTCATCCGGAGCAACGGTAGACCTACCGTTCATGTACTTCATACATGCTATTTAGAAATCGAATAATGACTAAAGGTCTATGTTGACTGCGGATGCAGTGCTGACTTTAGCCAGTTAAGTGCAGAGATGCGCTTGATGACGTCGGCCGCAAAAACCACGACCAGTTCCAACCCCTGCGGGCGATACTGACACAGTAATGGATCGATCACTAGAAACAGATAAATTGCTGTTTTGAAACGCGCATACTATCCCATAAATATCCCATAGTGAAAACTTCTTTTCGGCATCAATATGTAATTCATGAAAAGTATCATAATATCATGTAGCTTCAAATATCAATGGTTGAGAGAAAGAGTTTAACCCGATCTGAGTATCTGCACATGTTATAAAAATATAAGATAAGCCCGTGATTACTGTCTCAACATATTACAATAAGTGAAATATATTTATGTTGAGGCAATCGTCACTTCAATGCAAATTCAGCACCGTAGGTATAAGTAGAAGTACGTTATGAAATGTTTCCGGCTCAATGGTACCATACACGTGACAACACTTCAGCGCGCAATCTGTCACCGGTCATACGGTATGCAAGAGCCCTGCCTTGTCTTTGAGAAGATGCCGGTGTGTAGCTGATTGTAGGAATGTCTTCTTGGCGAGATATGCGGTTGAAATCATCCTCAATTTCTTCTCTCACCTCTGGAGACTCCACTTCAGCTGTCACAGATCTACAAGAAAGTTGAAAAATTGATTTAAGACAATCTTCATCAAATCTATTAAATAGAATTTGATGTACAAAAGAGCTGTGAGCAGGAGGTGCTTAGGATTCATGATTTGAAAATAGGATTGATACCTCCAGATAAAGTAATAAGTCCAAAAATAACTCGAAATTATACTTTTATTGCAGACGTTTCGGATGTTCGTCCTTTGTCAAGGCACAAGAGCAATTCACAAACGTATGGACGAAGAATTTGATATGCATTTGATTAAAAGGAGATGTTCATTTATTTTGAATCCTGATTGAATTTCTATTTGGCACCAATTTTTAGATGTGGCCTTCCCTTGAATTAATGATCAAGGTCTACAGAAACAATGTTAATAGAGTTTTGTATTGGAGAGTTTTCAACTACATAACAATCATGAACATTAATCTGTTACCTCGCAAGTTGAAGTTGATGATGCATTTCTTTATGTACACAAAGATCTGGCATCATAGATAACCCTGAGGTCGCAGGTTCGAAGTCTACCAGCCGCACATCTTCGCATGACAATTTAATATATCACTAAATTTCATTCATATTGTTAATTAACCTGCAGGTTCTTGTGTGTTCCAAATCACACCTGAAGTCAGAGGCGTGCGATTTGTGTGATTTGCAGCAAATGTTGAAAATGTTGCTCAGGTGGTAAATTGATAAGTACTCTTCTTCACGATTGGTTATTAATCAATGCGCGCAAATATCTTCATTGATCAGTGTTAACGTAAATGTATCATAATGCAGTTTCGATAATTTACCTTCGAATGAAATAGACCATTGCTGCGACGATCAATGCACACGCTATCACAGCTCCGACTGTCGATATTGCAATAACCCACGCGGGTAGTACGTATCCCGATGCCGCCTGCAAGAAGGATATGCAGAAGATGTACGTTGAAAATGACGAATATTTTGACAATGAGTGTAAAAATAAAGAATTATAGGTAATTAAAGATTTAAAAAAACACCGAGTTACTACAAACAATAAATGATGATTCATGATGAATTAATGCAGTTCGCTTACTTCAACAATATTAACGGCCTATACATAGCATCCGGATGTACATATAGGCGCAATACCATTCCTGCAACTTATGCTTGACATAGTTGAATTCGAAGAATTATATAGAGGCACTGAGATGATTGAGATCAAATCATTATTTGATAAAAATATTAGCCTGCAAAAATTTCATCTATTTTGCAGATAATTATTAAAGAATAATATAAAATTTTACTTCACAGTTATAAATTTGGAAACATATTAAATGATGATAAGGAAACATGTAGAGCCATCGTAAAACACAGCTTCTAGTTTCAAAAACGCTATTTGTTAACTGATTCTCAAGAAAATAAGTTCTTCGAATCCTGATTGCTCATAAACGGTAAAAAAACAAAACAATGCAGGCTATTACTGAAAGGGCTAACCACATTGTAGATCTAAATCAAGATGGTTATATGCAAGTTTAGTTCTCCTTGAACTGAATTTGTAGTATATTTGTAGTAACATTTGTGTATACTTTTGCGAGAGTATTTTCTTGTTAAAAGATTTTGCGCAACTTTTCACACAAATTTATTGGCACAGATCTGGCATATCACTAGGTGACATGCCACGCTCAATCACGCGTAATTCACGCGTAAACTACGCATAATTACACATGACCCTAAACATCCGTGGCTATACGGGACATTGCAGCAACATCTGTTATATAAGTTAGTATAGTTGGCAGTCCTGCTATATAGACTTTGCGTCTCATGTGTCTGCATGTCTGCAGGTTCCACAAAATGACAGTGATTTTAATTCATCTCTTTCACATCGAAGGCACAACGCCACAGTAGAAAAGTTTGGTTGATGGGCTGCATGAAAAGTAGCTTTTTCGAGAATAACATATTTTAGGTCATAAGAAAAGCTCTACACTTCTTTGAGTAACATGAAATTGTTGAAGACACAGTGTCTCCACATACGCACAAACCAATGCTTCTTTCAGCTCATATAAGTAGACGTCGATATATCCAAAGATATTAATTACATTTCACTCTCACGTGCATGGGCGGTGTGCCCAAAGGGCCCGAGGTCCTCCCCCCCAAATTGTTTGTCATGTTACCCTGAAAATTTGTCATGCTGTCTTACTTCGTGGATCATGTTGAGAAATAAAATCATGATGAATTTAGCACAACTTTCACAAAACTGCGTGGGATTCGCGCTTGGAATTACCAATAGGCTATTCCTACATTTTAAAATTTGCAAGAACATTCGGCGCCTTTTTTTGCAATATGTCGACATATCAAAAACTAGGTCAAACAAGTTGAACCCCCAAAAAAATTGAAGTGCACACCGCCACTGCTTGCGTATACATATGATGTTGATAGCACATAGATTGTATATAATGCGAATATACACGAGTATAACGTAAAGTAGCTTATGTAGCGACTTGTATAATACAAAAGGCATGAAATATGATATCAATAGTTAATTAATAAATAGATGTTTGACAATTCGTAAGCATGAAATGCAATATATGTTACTTAACTATATATTTTGCACATTGAAGGCAAGTGCGTTTTACAGAAGTTTGAAAGAGACATACATTTTGGGTATGCATATATTTAACTTAGCTTGAACTTACTTCAGTCAACGGTAAAGCCAATTTTTGCATCTGATAGAAAATGGGCATTATATAATTATATAGGTGACAGTAATTTGCCTTTAAGAAAAATGTTTCTCATTACGAGTGCATTATCCGGCATGGGCGACTATTGATATTCAGACAGCCGAAATATAATTTGTATCGTAGCTGTGGGTGACTTGTTGGAAGATTATAATGCAACCATTTAAAAACACCATAATAGACTTAATGTCAAATCATGAAAATAATAAAAGTCAAAAAGTATTCTGAAATTCGATGACAAATGATCCGCACTCATAGATCATCTTCAGACAAGTATAGATATCGATCTAAAAGGCATAGATCGAAATATGCTGCAATACGAAAAATATTTTAATTTTGATCAGAACATCAATGAACTTGGTTTTTCCCATGACGCACCACATTTTTCTAAGGCATCTTCGCTCTATCTGTATTATCATTATCATCATTGATGGTATGATATACAGTGATCAGTACTGCTATGCGAAGCGGAAACATGTCCGCTGACTCAGCGACAAACTAGCAGATTTGAAGTGTGTGATCAGAAGATACTACGCTGTATGATGAGGATAAAATGGCGAGACCGGGTGACGAATGAAGAGGTAATGAGAATGTGCGGACTGACACACCTGAAGAACTGACTTCGACAGAGAAGGTTTCGATAGTTTGGTCACGTCAGGAGAGCGAAAGAGAAAGTGGAATAGTGGAGGGAAAGCGCCCAGTTGGAAGACCAAAGAAGACATGGCGCACCTGCGTTCAAGAAGACCTAGATGCCCTCAACATCAGCGAATACCTTGTCCAAGATCGGGACCAATGAAAAAGAGCCATCAAAATCCGTTAATATCGTTAATTGAAAAAAGTAATGATAAATTTAATAATAATTATTAGTAATTTAATATCATGAATTAAATCCGTTAATTGTTAAACTTAATCCCATCGCTTGAGGTTGGACAAGAAGAACGTAAAACGAGAAGTGAAGTGAAGTGAGTGATCATTGATAGTACAAAGATGATTTTTATAGTTTTTGTTGTACAAATGGCAATATGATAACAGTTGCAAACTGTAAACCGCTAAAAACTGTAAAAGTAACAGCGAAACTATTCAGAAAAAATCCGTAAATATCATAGACAGCGCCTGTTTTCACGGATGTTTTCTGTTCAGATTGTAAGAGATGGTGAAATTAAATTTTTGCTGTCAATATTAGCGGATATTCGCTGTTTACAGTTTGCATTGTAGAATCCAGGAAGGCAAGGAAGCATCAGGATTCGGAAGCGGGCTTCTTCTTCCACCTCATGCCACAGGAAACATTCGGATGTCATGAGAGACACCTCTACAAGGTACTTCATCTAGAGGCTTGACAATGTTAACAGCTCTTCTTCGCACTATCTGATGCAGCGGCTTTTTATTGTGATACAGGCTACTACGCAACTACTTAATGTCCATATTTAATAATAATTATGATAAGGGGTTATGATAGAGGGATAATAGTTATGTAGTCTCTGTGGCACAGTGGTTAAGTGCCTGGCCTAACGATCATATGATCCTGAAGTTGAGCCCGAAAGTGTCATTGAAGTCGTCAGGAAGGGCATGCGGACTGAAAGTTGCCACAACGCTTCAGAAAAGTCTGACGAAGTCACCGCCGTCCAATCCTCCAGTAAGGGGGAGTCCTCATAAGGCAGGGCGCTTGGTATTGCATGTACATGCACATAGGAGCAAAATGTACCAAAACCCCTTCCAATTAGCCATAGTGCCAAGCGCCCCTAGACTGCTATTTGAAATATATGACATTCTCAGACCCATCGTTCTCCTATCCATGTGTTAGGATGCATATTTACCATTGACTTTTTCTTTTTGAGAGCGGAAAAAACTGCATCATCGAAATTTGAACAAAGATTTTGGTGCACTCTCCTTTTCAATAGTTGATGAAAAAGGCGGCTATGTAGGCTACACTTGTTAAAATATGCTCCACTTGAGCTTATATGACTTAAGAACCAAATTATCAGAGACATTTCGACATTTTTCAACTCTTCACCATCCAAAAATGATGTCAGACATGGTAGAGAGGCTCATCGCGTTACCAGCATTCTTCTCTAAAACCGTTAGTGTTATTGGTAGACATGAACAAACAGAGATCCGATCAGTGAGTCACAATCGAAGAGATTCGATTCTTGGAAGTTAGATAGTTGTGACAAGCACTGAAGACACTTGGAAGACACTGTTTACTATGTTCCTCATGGACCCAAATATTGTATGAACTAATTTCTCCACTACTCTCTGATGCAAACCGATTTGAAGAATGCCACCAACCTTCCCAAGAAAAGCTTCAAGAGTTCAACAATTTGAGTTATCAAAGTCACATAAAAAACAATCTACACTTTTATGCCCGATTTATCAGGTTTCGAGAGGATGAACATTGCACACTTTGAATGGCACAGTTTTGTAGCACAGGAGCTGTCCGTCAATCGTCGCTCCACCGCCAGAAACAAAGCACAAGCAACAACGTGACGGGAACATGATGCTCAGAAATAGTAAATATACTTCAAATTTTGCATTGACTAGAAATTCCAACTCAGTTTTTAATCGGCTGGATTTTATGCTTTTTGACAATTTACTCTCTTATGCTGTGAGCCTTTGCCCATTAAAAAACAGAAAGTGACGTCTTTATTTTGATAAAGGAAGAGTGACAAGATATCATGTTGAAAATCACACAGCTGTTATGTTTCTAAATGTGTGGCAGCTGTCAGCCTCAAGGTATTAATTAAATGTTAAACATCAAGGGCATGTGGAACTACTAAACATTTTAGTTGTTTAATTCAAAACTTCATGGTTTATATTAACAACACGGGTGGCTCGTGCATTAAAAGTAATTATAAGGGCACATTGTACGCTATGTGTACAGATCGCTTTATTACTTTTCATAAAGTTGGAACATTCAAATTCAAAGGTGGCTCCTGAAAGTACTTTGTATAGACAGTTAATATTAGTATCACTCTGAGCAATACATATTTCAACTTTCAAAAGTGCACCAAACGACCTCTATCGCAAATTTTGTTTAGAATAGTCTTTTTAACCAAATGTTCCTGTTGCTCATTACAACCATGGGCCTTCGCATTCTCGTGTACACAGAAATGTCAAAAAGTTAGCTAACTCATTTCGATTGTGCACATTTTCCGTTTAACAGAAGTCATAGAATAAAATCACATGCGGCGTCAGCAGCATCAATAAAAGAGGCGAAATATAATTCTTCGACGGCTTAACTTACCACTGCACCTAAAGTAGATCCTGGTGTCACCGTTGGAGTCAATGTGGTGGGTGTAGGTCCCGAAGTCGTTCCAAAAGCAATGACATCTGAAGCTTTCACTGACCCGTAGACTACACTGACGGCAGTGAGGCCAACACTTGTGAGAGCAGCTTTCACTCCACTTTCAACAGCCGTGGATCTGAAAGAGTACATTTTGTGTGTGCATATCATGCTCTACACGACCTGTCCATGTCAATTCCTAGTGCATTAATATTGAGAAAAAGGATTTTAACATTGTATAAGCAGTTATATTCTATTGATATGAGATGACTTTCGATCAACGTTTCATCAATCCATGTGCCTGATCAATTCAATCACGTAAATGAGATAATTCGATTTAAATCGATTTCCTGATTTGAAATTGTATTCAATAGAGTCAGGCAATAGAATTATCAAAATATTTAACCATCAATCAAAAAAAAATCAATACTTAGAGCTAGAATCATAATATTGCGTAAGACATAACCATGAGTTTAAAAAGACAATATTTGGAGGATCTATCTGAACAGTTGCTATGTTATCAGATTTTCTTATGAGAAGCCGATGCTGTCAAATTAAATTTGATAAAACGTTTCCTTTAATTAACAGGATCAGCTTAGGAAAAATAAATCAGATCAGTCTAACAACGGACTTTGATCTTTTGTCGATTTACGCCTACAACATCATTTTGAGTTTCTTAAGACTGTACACCGCATTATTCGAATAACTTCAGACAAAAAATAAAAATCAAAAATGTTCGAGATAACATTAAATCTACTTCATGTAAAATATGAAATTAGAAATGATATAAAATGTATATTGAACTACTTAAATAGACTCATGTAAATGAAGTTTCTTTCTTACGTGTTTGTACTGGAAATAATAGCAAGAAGCACTGTTTTCGGCAGGGCGAAGCTTCCACTGGGCACTGCCCTCCTCACAATTCTGGCAGTGACATCAGCACATAAGGCATTATTGAGTTTAGGCGTGATGAAAACGGAGACATTGACACTATTTCCACTGATAATTGGTGTATCCGAAGCAAATCTGACGTCATCAGTCGTCACGAAAGACAGTTTGGTGTTCGGATTCGTTCTGCAAAGGAGGAAATCACAATACAAAGATATCAAGTATAACTTTGAAGAATGGTGCAGTTCATATAGAAAATGGAAAATTGGTCTGAAAAAGTATCTCAAGTATAGCATCTAGTTCTATGAAATTCTACCAGATATCAGGTACTATGGAAATTAAAGTTTTAGGCAATTAATTTGAAGCAAAATTTCCTGCTTAAATTTGTCCAAGGACCACTCTTTAAGCAACCTATTAATGACACCAAAGCTTATGAAATGAGCATATTACATGTACTTACGGTTTGTTAGCATACTTAAAATGCTTATCATGCTCACACCATGCTTTCACTATAGTGTGTTCTAAACGCGGCGGATAAAATATCAGCCAATGAAAATGAGATGAGTGATGACGACTGTTGGATCATTTTTTCATTAGAAGTTTTCATATTCATCAATAACGAATTTCGCACGTACACTATTTTAAAGTAGAGTTTTATGAAGTAATGACATGCAGAATCGACCATGATGATCTTACCTCTGCCAGGAACCAACTCCGTTCTTACAACAGTCTATAAAGTTGATGTTGCAGTAGTCAGTGACCTGAGTGGAAACCGAGCTTTGAATTCCTCCCCGAACGACGCTATCGAACTGCAATGAAATTATAAAGTTATTGAAGCAAAAACTACTTTATCGATTAATGTACATGGATTTTACGGTTCAGATAACAATAACAAGGTTCTTAAAGTAATTCACTAATATTCACTCTTACATTTAAGAATGCAGCTTTATTATATGTCACCCCTGTAATAGCATTGAAATCTCCAACCTCTCCCTTGTCCACTATCCTAACAAATAAATGCTCAACACTGAGTCATATACACGAGTAAGTGCATGTACAAGGACATGCTTTCAAAAATTCAATTATCGTGATGTATTATATTATCCAGCATATTTGTAGCGATGATAAATCGTGGAGTGATTGAGTGAGTGTTGTAGGCTGCTATGAAGCCTCACAAACATAAATATTTTCTGTCACGCGAATCTACCAAACAGACGAATCCCTGAATTTTGGATTCCTACACAGACCAATGTGACATTTAAATGTGTAGTATTAATACTAAAAACTATCAGAATATCAAATTTTTAATTTTAATCATTCAGAACCATCAATGAATGTAATGATGACATTACTATGCAACTGATAATGAACGTGAACTCACAGTATTCTTCGAAATTGCCACCGTAAAGTTCAGTGTGAAGTATACAGCATGTAGACTTTCTTCAGGAGTGACTGCAATACAAAAAACACATTTAGTCAGAGATATTCTTAGGTACCGTTAAACGAAGAATTATTTAGGCCTACTTGGGCATGGATTGGTGTTGCAAGCTCCAGTGACGAGCTCATAGCTGCCGCGAGTTGTGTTGTCGGACAGCAGACAGGAGAGACCATTGCCCACTGGAGTAGGATTTGTGCAATTTCTACTGCGTGTGTGCAAACCTCCACCACATGTAGCTGAACAGGAAGACCACGATGTCCATTGTGTCCATCCTCCGTCCCGGTCTATAAAGAAAGGATGAATAGAATTATTTGTCAAACATAGAATGTTCAATCCATGTACTGTATACTTTCAAAGACGGAGAGTGACCATATACATGCATGTGTAGATCACAAAATTTTGTAGCTCAGCTAGGACAGTTTGTTGTTGTGTGATAATTAAAAATGCCTCTATTGATTTTCTCATGGAGTGTATTGCCCAAAATTTCGCCTACTCACACCGCTTCAGGGGGCAGAAAGGAGGTGATCTTACAAGTACTTGAACTTTTAAATCTATAACATGTTAGATGTAAATTTGTGCAATTAGAATAGTTACATTTAGTTAGCTAACAGTTATAGTTAGCTATTATCTAGAGCTAGTAGAATTTAGTAAGTGTATAAAATTTGAAAATTATTTATGTCATAGAATTTTTAAAAGAAGCATTACTTCACGAAGAGGAATTGGCGACACTGTCCACTCACTTCATGTGAATAGCTTGTTGGTAAGTATTTATTGATCAGCAATGCCTCACGAAGGCGAATGTTGGTGTTGTCGGATTGGTACTTTGCATATCACAGTAAAAGAGCATACAACACAAGCATACAATTTTTAGACATTTGCAACAGTGTAAAAACAAAAAAACAAGTTCACATGTTGACTCATGAAAGCGACAGCACCAGCATTCGCCTTCGTGGGGCACTGTTGATCAAGAAATACCTACCAACAATCATATCACGTGAAGAGAGTGAATGATATCGCCAATTCCTCTTCGTGAAGTATATGCAATGATCCTTTTTATTAATTCTATGACATTTGTAACTTTCTAATTTCTATGTATGAGTCCTCTTATATACACCGTATATATTACATCTAGCATATGTTACAGATTTCAAATTTTAAGTACTTGTAAAATTATCTCCTTCTACCCCGGAAGTAGCCTAAGTAGGCGAAAATTTGGGCAATACTCGCCATAAGAATAACAGCAAGGCTTTTTAACCATCATAAGTGTATATCGATAAGTGCAACCAAAAATCGCACTTTTCATCGTTTCGTCTCGCAGAATGTGGTTCAGTACTTCAGTAGGGCATATGATGATTTGTTCAATGGCAGTGTACAAATTCAACAAACGACGACGAATCACTGGAAAAGACTGAAGGCAGTACCACAAATCATGCCAACAGACTTATTGCGCAAAGATCGATTTCAAGATAACCATGTAGGCGTCATCATTTAGTGCATCACAACTCTAAGAATAATTAGTACTTTTGTGACCCAAAACTTATCTGCAAGAATCTGAGAAATGTTCATATGTGCCAATATCGTAAATAACAGTGCTTGTAACACTTATGTCATGGAGTATTTCCATGCACTAATATCTGTAATTAGGAAATATGGAGAAAAGTCCTTCTGATTGATGTTATGTCTTTATTTTGAATTGCCAATTCAAAATAAAGACATAACATCAATCAGAAGGACTTTTCTCCATATTTCCTAATTATGACAAGTCCTTTATTCGACGAGAAACTAATATCTGTGCGTGACGTTAGACTTGATGTCGTCATGGATTACACATGTTCAGAGTGGGAGCCTGGCCCGGGCACGAGGATTTTTGGAAGCACGAGCGGCATATCGAGCCGTTATTTGAGATAATTTATTTCCATCCTCTCAAACTTGGCATTTCTTTTAAACTGCGTTGATACACATCAGGTCTATCATGACTAACATTAATATCATTAAACATCGATGGTCAGGAGATGAACTTTCTTGACACACAAGCATTAATTTCTTCCTAAGAATGATTCCATCAGTGGATTAAAACACATGCGCTCAGCAATTTTGGAAAAATGTGACACAGCCATCAGAATTTCATAGATGTGAGTTCCCCGGGAACATGAACATTTCCTCTGCAGGTGAGAGTCATAGCAACGGTAAGAAACGCATTCAGGCGTTTTCATATTTCTGATAATGAATGTATAAACTTACCACATTCATAAAAATGCATTTGTGTGCGAATAGTGGTTGTTCATACTCTTATGCTCTAATTCTGAGCAGGGAAGCATGTTGAGTGGATTTTGAAATAGATGTCTGCTTATTGAAATAATGCTTTATAGCTGGATTTAAATGATTAATAATTTTAATCAAAACGAACCGCGGACCAGACCTTCAAATCGACATTCAATGGCCGGGTCAGGGTCGAAAATACGGTCCCAGATTTCACTTGATGCATGTTTAACACTTAGAGCTATGATGTTACGGGATCCCGATCATTTCAATTCGAATCTCGGCTAAAATCATCTAATTCCGCGATTTACTTGGAGGAATCGAAGCGCAATGTCTGATGATTCTGATATTTTCCCGATACTTGTATTTTCTTAATCCCATCGCTAGTTTAGGCAATAAAAGTCCAATGAATGGAAATAGTCGCACGAGGATGATGTACATACTGTTATGCCTTTGCTTCTTGATGTATAAACATAATGAAAGGTAGTCAATTACTTGAACAATTGAAGCCATCTGGACTCAGTCGATATCCATTGGTACAGCTACATCGATAGCCGCCATCGGTATTGATACATTGAACAGATCCAGTGCATTTGTTTGCTCCCAAACATTCGTTGATATCTGCAACGTTTGCAAGCAAGGAATAATCAGATATTAACATAAAACACAAAAAATCACATCCGAGGCCTATTTCATGTAGAGCAATTCAACAAAAATTTACAGATAAAATCATCTTCAGTTTTATGAGCTGGTTCAAGTTGTACCGTGTAACCTTTAAGCGTAAATCAGCTTATGTGAATAGGAGCAACTATTACTATACTGAATAGCACAGTCAATCTCATACTTTGTAACGCATTTTTAGTCTAATCCATTTGCGATAGTGATCGCACCCACTGTTGGCCTACATTAGAAACTCGTCAACGACTCCGTTAGTAAATAAGAATCAATTTCATACGATGGTCTTAGTATTCCATCAGATATACATTATAATATATTAATATTCCTTCGCAGACGAAACATTTGAACTTTTTGCACTCAAGTACGCTGTAGAATTAATGTAAATTTTAAGAATTGGAACAGCTTATAGAGACAACCTAGAATTTACAATTTACAGTTCGCTCGTAAAAAAAGGACCCTTTATAGAGCATAATTCAGTCATTCTGTAGTTTCAATTGCTTGTTTTATCACTATAACTCTGCGTTATAGCACAATTTGCATTTTCTTTGTTCATTCAAATGAAGATGCTCTGTGAAAATTTTGCGATGACATTTCTGTTGCTTCAGATAATGATATGATGACAGCTATGTTTTGAGGGCGTCAATGGCAAATTAGAGGGCCGCGTTAGCGGCCCGACAATTTGCCATTGGACAGAAAAAAAATGAAGTGTCATACATGTTGCCCCGAATGTGTCGAATATTTCTATGTTTCTTTTCAGGCATGAATTTTTCGGCCGTTTTTCTATTTTTTGCATTATCAATCCAATTCAGTTTCATAAATTGTATACAATGGCGATTGTTCTTGGCGATGGCTACTTGTTTCTGTATTCTTGGATCTCAGTTCCGCATTTGAAATTATCGATCATGAGATGTTTTTAGAAAGACTCAATCTTAGTTTTGGATTTTTAGGAACAGTCTTAATTGGTTTAAATCGCATCTGTCAAATCGACTTCAAGCAGTTAAAAGTGGTCGTGTATCTTCTAAATTTGATTCAGTTACGTGCGGCGTACGCCAAGAGTCTGCATTAGGCCCATTTTTTGTTCTCGATGTATGTAAAGCCTAGTTCTGTCATCATAGCATCTTATGGTCTTGTTCATTACTCATATACTGATGACGATAACATTTATTTATTTTTTCTACTGCTTCTATTGGCTGTCGAATACAAAGAAGGTTCATTGGCACATTATGCATTATCTTTTAAGATGCTAAATTATGAAATGAATTGCATCAGTTATGAAATTCTGCTGTTTAGATACTTTATGAACTGAAAGTGGCAATGACTGAATTTACCTGTGCAATTGTTTCCATTTATTAGTTGGTAGCCACTTGGGCAAGAACAAGTAGGTTGGCCGTTGAGGATTGAACACAGATTCGTGCAGTTGTTATTGGTCGGGCATGCAGTAATTGCTGGAAAAAAATTCAATGTGAGCACAAATTATGGAAATCATCCTTAACAGGCAAACTCACGTATGCAATTTTTGCTGTTGGTCGGATCTCTCTGGAATCCAGCATTGCAATTACAAATGAAACTTCCCGGCGTGTTCTGACATTGCTGTGAACAGTTGGAAGTTCCGAGTGAGCACTCGTCAATATCAAGACACTGTGACGAACCAGAGAGTGAATATCCAGTTCGACATGAACATGTGAAGGAGCCTTGAGTATCTGTACAGACTTGTGAACATCCTCCATTGTTGGTAGCACATTCATTTATATCTAAAAAAAGTAATCAATTGATTGAGACCAAGTTCATTCAATGCAAGTCGAACTTTTTTGTCTAGCACCTATTGTTTATACAACTTATACTATATATGTACGTGATTAGTTCGCTGGGCGCGACAATGACTTCACGATTAACCAACGAATCTCGACTTTATTCCGCAGGACAAACGGAAGCTCTTGCAATTGCTGATAAGGTAAATTATCGTAATCTTAGTAAGAGTATTTTACAGTTGTAAATTCATTTTCCTCGTGTTTCCGCACTTGAAACAAGTTTCTATATATTAGTTTTTAAACGACAATCTGTTGGACATGATATAAAATGACTTTTGGAAGACATGTACAATGTACATGCATCCCAGCCATAGATATATCATACATGTAATGACTATATCATGACGTTTTTCCATGGTACGGCGGTCACATATTTGAACCTCAGCGAATGTTTGTTCTTGAAGTCGAGACACTGAAGTGTCACTTGAAGTCTGCAGAATGGGTGCCAGTGGTAAAAATATCACACCACTCCAGATAAATGTGACGGTGTCAACCCCATACAAGCCCACCGTGGGGTTAAAGCCTCATCATTTTATGATGATGTCATCATTGATTTAGTCGCTGATTTAGCAGTCATTCTGAAACATAGAAGCACCTATGATTAAGTCGTTTATACTTGTAGGTTTCTGAAAAGCCAACGGCAAATAAATTACCAGTAAAATTTATCCTCGCCATTAAAGTTGTCAAAATAGTAAAAAGAAAATATAGAAAGAAGAATTAGAAAGTATTTAAAGACGTCTTTTCGTTGCATTTGCACTACTTATTTGTCTAGATTTAATTTCAATGCAAACAAATAAATATTCATACATTTTGTGCAGTCACAGAAACCAATTTAACAGAAAAATTTAATAAATTCACGCTTTTATCTAACTAGTCTGTAAATGACAAAATATGTCTGAAATTTTTAAGACGAGATAATTTATCTACTTTTAGATCCCGTAGCCAGATAACTCACTTTGACACGTTTGTCCACTTCGTGTGTAGCCAGAGGGACAGGTGCAAGTATATGATCCACGAGTATTTACACATGTAGCGGGTGAAACACATGAACTCAGTCCAAGACTACATTCATCGACATCTGTGCAAGTACCATTTGCGGCTAGTGTAGTTACATAGCCACTCGGACATTCACATGTGTAGCCGTTCAACTTATCCTTGCATACAGGAAGGCTACTTGCCCTGTTGCAAGTTTGAGACATTAGGGTCGCTGGAAGTTAAAAGAAAGTGTGAAGAAAATAGCCATGAAGGGAAGCATATGACATACAGGGTGGCCAATAATTTACTGACGGTTTTTAAAAAGCTATAAGTTATCTGGTTTTATGAATTATTCGCTGAAACTACCGAAAAAGACTCGTCTTTCATTGGAGATTTTATGAGACATAATGAATAATCAGAAAGTGAAAACATGATAGATAGGCAGACCTTGATTTATGAAATATAACATCTTTCAAATGTCCTCCACCGTTCACATGGCATTGTTCAATGCGTGTCTTGAAGTGCTCCATTACGGTGAGAAGCATGTGTGGAGTTATCAACGCGATTTCACGCTCAATATTCATCTTGAGCGTCTGAATGTTCATTGGGTTTGGGGTATAGACACGGTCTTTAAGGTAGCCCCAGAGCCAAAAGTCTGGAGCAGAAAGGTCTGGTGAACGAGCAGGCCAGGTTATTGTTCCGAATCGCGAAATCAATCGATTGGAAAATCTTTCACGCAGAATGGTCATAGTTTCACGAGCGGTGTGAGGAGTCGCACCATCCTGTTGAAACCAGAGTTCATCACTGTCCACTTGAGGGAAGAACCAATCGACAAGCATCTGTCTATAGGCGTTTCCATCAATTGAACCATCGAACAAATATGGGCCGTAAATCCTTTGTGAAGACAATCCACACCATACTGATGCACGCTCCGGATGAAGTGGCTTCTCGATCATCAGCTGAGGTTGTTGCGTACCCCAAAACCTGTAGTTCTGTTTATTGATGAATCCTGACAAGTTGAAATGGGCTTCATCAGACATGATCAATTTGTGAGTAAGATCATTTTGAGTCCAAAAAGCAGCACAGAAGGCCAGCCGCGTTTCATGATCCGTAGGTTTCAATTCTTGAACGATTTGGATTTTGTACGGGAAAAGGTTTAAATCGGCAGTCAAAATTTTCTGAAGCGATGATTTCTTGATGTACAATTCTCGTGACCTTCTTCGTATTGAGGTGTTTGGGTCTCTCTGCACACAACGCATTACTCGCCCCACGTTCTCTTCATTTCGAACGGAAGTTAGTCGCCCACTTCTTTCCGATTCATGAACTGATCCAGTTTCTTGGAAACGTTTCACAATTGCTTTAATCGTGTTTGCTGCAGGTGGGTCTCTTACTCCAAAATGGGAACAATACTTCCTTTGGGTCATTATCACGGACTTTCCCGATTCAAGAAACAGCTCGACAACTTTTATTCGTTGTTCTAAACTTAATCTTTGAGACATTTGGTTTTTTGTGTTTTCCGCACACTTACAATAAATTGGCAGTCGAGCTCGTTCACTTCACGTTTTTCTAACAACGATCTGACCTGCGCTAATGAGTGATTGTCATTGTGACTGGCAGACACTGTCGGCATAGAAAGTGAATTCGGACATCGATAACAATTGAATTGACACGTAAATTTCCGTTAATAACACTGGACATGCTTATCAATGGCGAAGAAGAATGTTTTCTAAAATGCTCTTTCCGTACATAATCCAAATCTATTGAGAACTTCTAACAATCGTCAGTAACTTATCGCAAACTTTCAAAAAAAGTCATAAAAATAACTTTTTATAAATAAACTTATGTTCGATATCTGATAACTTTCCTGAATTTTCTTCCTCACATAAAATCTCCAAGAAAAGAGGTGTCGTTTCCTGTGGTATCAGCCAATAACTCCTTAAAACAAAGAAATAATAGCATATTAAAAACCGTCAGTAAATTATTGGACACCCTGTACATCTCATGATGAAAAATCACTCACCATTAGTGCATTCATTTATATCAACACATAAATTTGGTTGAGTCTTGGTCTGGTACTGTGAATTTATACATTCACATGTATAACTGCCCAGAGTGTTGACGCAGCGCACGAGGTTTCCAGGTGGACAGAGTGTGGCGGAATTACTGGCACATTCATTTATATCTGTAAAGTAAAAGCGGCACATAAATGTAGATAATAGAGAGTGATGCTGTCTAATAAAGAATGTCTAGTAGAAAAAGAAGAAATCTCGTGGATTTATGTGACTTTTGTGCCATCTGACTCTTCATTCTCAGGTTAAATTGGATCCACTCTTAATTACTGTTACCATGGTTACGCTATCAAGTATCATTGATCCGTGTTAATTAAACTTTTCACTTACAAAATGCTGTCTTAAGGTGGTAATTTATAAATCAGATTTTCATATATAGTGAACAAGTGTACGGTAAAATTACATGGATGGCGAAGAGATACACTTAAATTCTTATTATTCATATCATACTCAAAATCATTATTTTTTCTTAAATTGAGAACTCTCTAACTTCATGACGTTTAAGGAAAGGGATGTGTAAACTTGAAATTACCTTCACAGGCTTTCGCTGTTGAATTGAATGCATAACCTGACTCGCAGGAACAAAGTTCAGCCCCGTTTACAATAGCGCAGGTTGCAGATCCACAAGTGTTGACGGTTGGACACACAGTCAAGGCTGAAAAAATTGGCAAGATGACATTATATCACAGCGCAAGAAACGAATGGTATAGATTCGATTTTAGCATGATGGTTATTAATAGAAACAGTTGGAAATGCAAGGAAATCGCTACACTGGAAAATTCAAGTAATAAACAATGAAACAAGATCGAATGACAATCTATGAAAATAACTTACCTTCACAAGATTTACCATCCCACTTGAGTCTGTATCCAGACGGACATCTGCACAAGTAACTACCGGCGAGATTGGTGCACAGAGAATCATTGAAACAACCCGTGTATGCTGCTCCCAACGCGCATTCATTGAGATCTGTAACGGCAGCATGCATGCTGTGAACAACAATGAAATTGATAATTTTTACTAATGTTGTCTACTAAGAAAATGAAATTAAAGGTGCTGTTCGGTCTAATCTTCTACATTGTCTCAAAGGCTGCTTTATTGTATGCTTAGTCAATCTTGCTAACTTAGGCATACATCTGATACCTCATGTAGCCGCAATCATCAACTTAAGAAGACTTGATGACATCATATCTGCCAGTGATCTGATACGCCACTGCTAGCATGTTTCTTGACGAATCAGCTATGCGTAAGACAATAAACGCACAGGGAGAGAATGAAAAGTAAGACACTTGTTTTTGTTCTCTGAATGCATACAATTACAAAATCGCCATGGTGGAGAAATGCTGCGAATGAAAGTGTACAAAGAAAGCGGACTATCCTAAAGCGCTTGCCTCAGAAGCATTCAGAAGGACAAAAGACTGAAAAATTGTCGTAGCTTTGGACGAGTTCAATTTATACTGACGAGTCATAGTGCACTATGACTCGTCATTATAAAATGAACTCGTGATGTATGAACGTTCCAAAGACATAGATGAAGTAGAAAATCTAAGATGCGCACCATGTTGAAAGAACATTGCAAATTCAGACAGCCTATATTCTACTTGAGTTAGGAGACTGCACCATGCTTGAAAATGGGACCCTAATTGGATAAAATTTTCTCTCGCAAGAAACGAATGTTCTAGGAAAATTGAATGAAAGTCAGGCTAAATTAAAGGATGGAACTACCAATTAATCCACGAGTCGAACTTCAAATATTTACCGATGAATTGGGTGCGAATTTTGACAGCTTCTATGTGATGCATGAATAGAAAGTGAAGGGAGCTAAGTTAGCCAACTCGGCTGCTCTAGTTAGCCAAACTATTAATTTTCCAAATAATCAAAAAAAACTTGCAGCGTTCAATTGCAGTGCCGGCATCTTTCTTCTAGTTGTCGCATGTTTCTGATGCTAGTACCTGTACTTTTAGAACCTGACAGCTAATCAACAGCGAAATCGGGTATATTAGTAGGTACAATCAGTTGTCGCATTTTGCCTTTAACATGCGTAATTGTATTGCATCGTGATCAGTCACATGCATTTCATTTTTCTATCATTCGACATATTTTATTCAAGAATAATCTAGTTACTTTTGATCCATCAAAAGATTAGCAGAGATTTGTTTGCTTGTATGCTACAGGATTCCTCTATCAGCCAACCACACTGCGAACCTCCTGTCTCGTGAGCGGCGCTGTTTCTCAGTCACACAGTAAGCGTGCATTGGTGCAACGTGATCATGAATGAATCTTTTTTGGAACTGTATGCAGATAAGTGCGCAAGGGAAAGTAAATGGACAGGTTGAAGGGTTGGTTGAATGAATGCCTTAATTTTCAGTGATAATTTTTTTCGAACTAATGAAATAAACTTGGCCTAAGAAAGGAGACAAGTAAATGGCATACTAGGATAAATACAGTGATAAATACATAGTGAAAGAATACATGTGAAATACTCCCCTATTTATGGAGCTTGTGAACACTATTGTGTGAACACTACAAGCTCAGAAATAAAAGTAGACAAAACGCAATTTTCTCATTGAACAAATCGGATCAGTATACAACATATAGTCCTGGTTGATGTACGTAGCTGTCTAGCTCAGTGGTTCTCAAACTTCCCCTGACAAACTCTATTGATGTGATAGGCTGTCCATGAACCCCCTCCCACCCACATTTTTGGAATAACGGTCTGAGTCCGAATTGTGCAATTGCACATGCCATGTACTTGTATAATTGCAACTACGTATTTGTAGTGTATGCAAGAAATCAAATATCTATGATCCGCAAAAGATTCGCATATTGAAAGAATATGATGCTTTATTATCCTTATAAAAAACACGGAATGACCATTTATTCACAATCATGGAGAAGTTGTTCTATCACGCATTTGAATCATTAGAAGCAGTGAGATGGATACTTCTGGCTTTCATACAAGAGTCGTTTGATCCTCGGAGCTGTCCTAGATAGGGCCAACCATCAAGCCGTTGCAGGAAAGGCTTTTGATAAGAGAAAAGGTATCTAGCAAATAGTGGGCTCTCAGTCTAGCCAAGAATGAATGGCGGCATTTGTGCGCTGCGTGCCGACAAATTATATCAAGTGGTGTTATGCTATTAATGACCTACTGAGGTAATCCGCCGAAAATGTGCATTTTGGGGTGTCAAAAAGAAAAGTTTTCAAATCAAATGATTTGATAGGCTAAATTACTGAGTTGATGATGCAGAAAAGATATGTAGATATGGCAACCACACCATTTATTGTTTTCATGCTTTTGTTTGGCCAAGTATGTTTTGGCAACGTTGGTCTTATGACATACGCCGTCGGTCTTATGACATTGAATTTACAGGAAACTCCTAGTAAGCCATTTTCAGGACCCAAAAGAAAGAATTTCAGCCTTGTAGTATTAGATCTGTCAAATTTGGCATAAATTAAGGCATATTTGAGAAAAAGATTTGGTAGAATTACTTTTTTTCATAATTAAAAAATTGTGTAAGTTTAGGTTCGAGCGCTCTGGAACGTCAAAAAATGGGAAATTTCGACTTTTATGAATATTTTTTTGATATAAACAATCATGACATAGTGGTTTAAGGAATGGGACGATACCAGATAATGATGCGTCTTTCTAAAGAAAATGAACATTGAGAGAATAATGACATAATTTGAAAATTAGAATCATCGGAAACGAATTTCGCGAAAATGCACATTTTTGGCGGATTTATTCTACTACTTGTTCATGCACACCAGTTTGAGGTGAGAACATATGATTTAGTTAACCATGACCAGTTAACAGCTAAATATAAACTCAATTTCATGAAAGATTATGAAAGCTGTCTGAAACTTACCGGTGCATGTGGTTCCATTCACTTGATAACCAGTTTTACATGAACAGACGTATGATCCAACGGTGTTGCGACAGGTTTGTGTTTTCTTACTACAGTTGTTCGCGGTAGAAGACATGCATTCATCAATATCGCTACATATGATTCCATTGCCCTGAAAAAGGAGATTATTCTTTCATGGTTTAATTTCATGAGCTCATGAAAAATGAAATTGTAGCCTACTAGCCTACAATTTAGCTAAACCAGACATAGGCAACATGCAGCCACCGGCAATACTAACCTAAGGTATGCCTTGGTTTTTCACTCTCAGAAATCAAGTTTCATGCACTTAAAATGACATGGATTGCAAAATCCTGATCCTGAGCTCTCGAGATACTAACAGGACGAGTATGAAATATTACACACTAAAGCTATAGGGTGATAGTTGAAAGTGGCGCGCCAGGCGAGGAGTTGGCGGAACACCAAAAGTAGCCCATGATGTCAGTTTGGCTGCCCATGTCTGCACAAAGGCATTGACACATGTGTTCTACGTTTTCGATGCTAATTTGCGATTGACGAAACTTTGCAAGACAATGCATTCTGCGAATTCTAATAGTAATTAAATGAAAGTAGTTAGGAAAAACAAACAGGTAGAAAGGTAAGGAATTGCTTAAACGAGCTTTCATGGCAAGAGGTAGAGGCAACTAACCACGGCCACCTACATTGCATGCAGGCTTCTAAAGCATCTATTATACCGAATCTAAGTAGCCTACGGTATGCTAAATCATCACAGCAGCCACACATGTCTAAAAACATGATCATTTCGTTATAGAGATTTCCTTGAATGTATTCATATTGCACTTACGGAGAATCCTGTTCTACAACTGCACCGATAGGCTCCAGGAATGTTTGTGCACACGCCATATGTTGTTGAGCAGTTATTGGTGGAGCTCGATGCACATTCATTGATATCTGTACAGTTATTTCCGGATGAAGCTGTTGTACGGTATCCTGAATTACAAACACAGTGATGGGAACCTGTAGAAAAAAGAGGCTTTGATGATTTTCGTAGAATTGAAATCTGGAATTGACTTTCAAATTGTGAAGAAATATGATGAAGTTATTTTTAGCAAATCTACTCAGAAGGATAGGCTGCTAAAGTACATGTAGCTGTCAATAATATTGCAGTATATCTACTTTATCAGTCCACTATCAATAATTGTCGCTCAAAGTGCTGGCTATACAAGAATCTGAAGCATCAACAATTTCTTGGACAACATACAAGGAACGATATTTTGACCAAACGTGAATCAATACACAGAAATCTTTGTTGAAATTGAATTCCTATATCCCAAATCTTTTGAGGATTTTTTAGTTTTAGCTACCTCCAGGGTAACCACGTAAGTAAGCTGTTCATGCAGATCTGTGATTGTAACAAATGACAATTGATTAACTTGTAATATAGGCCGACACGAATGAAGGCCTGCTGTGTAATCTTGATTGCGTAATCTGAGATTAGTTACTTGCAATTACTTACATGTTGAGAATAACTGAGGTTAACAGTCCAAACATATTTACATAACAAAAAAATTAAATAAACTGGCCATGTAACCTGTCTCTTCGTCAAGTAACAACACCATACTACATGTTAAGAGAAATAACCCGTCAATTGATAAATTTATTAAATCTCAACAGATGTAACCACCACGAGACATGTTTCGGCCTATTGGGCCTCATCATTCGTGGGTAGGTTTGAACCAGTGATGTTGGAGTTAGAGGACGTGCAAACATACCCTCTAACCACAACTCCACGTGCCTCCGTTAAAGCAGTGCCTTCTTGAATAATTCACGGTCTTAACAGATGGTCCGGTGGCCTTGTGGTTAGAGGGTAAGCTTGCACGTCCTCTAGCTTCAACGTCCTTGGTTCAAACCTACCCACGACTGATTTCAGCCCATCAGGCCGAAACATGTCTCGTGGTGGCTACATCTGTTGAGATTTGATAAACCATACTACATGTAAGAATTGATTAAATCAACCAATCGAGTGTAGTTATCAAATTCAGTAAGCTGACCAAATGGCATGGCTAGATTTCAGTTGCTTTTCTGAATGCATGGAGACATAGAACCAGTGCCCATAGTATAGCTTGCAATTCACTTAACTAATCAGAATGCAGTTTGGAGGTCACCTTACCATTCGCAGAGCGTGAATGTCATTTCTAATGGCCCCAAAACTTCGCAGCAACTAGGGCAGTGTAAACCATGCTCAGCCTGATATGTGACCAATAATATGTCCGTCACATTTGGTCATGCATGTTGCTTCCATGTGACTGATAACAAATCGACATAAATCACGCATATACGGTGAGTACTGAATGAGAAAGTTTTCCAAATACTTTCCTATTTTTTTCAAGAATATCATGGGCTAGAAGATGAGTCATGTTGAGCATATTTTTGATTAAAAACGTCTTAATCACGATAATGATTGTGTAGTTTAAAAATGTGACATGCATGCTTCCGTTTACTTTTTCTTGATTTCTCCGGGAAGTTGTATTATCTTGCTTAGACAGCGCGAAACACTTAAAATGAGTGTCAATAGTCAACAAATTGATCATATCGAGAATTACAAAATTGGAGGAATTACATGTTGGTGTTCTAATCCCAAATAGAATCTTTATCGCTATGCATGAGAAGCAAGTCTATGCAAAAATGAATTTGAACATTTTCAGTGGTAAAAACAGTGATTGATGACCACAGCCATCGATTGTTTCATTAACTTGCAGTCGATATGTTTATTACATCAGCTTACCTATTTACTTTAGAACATTAGGCGGTGGTTGGTGTTGAACAACACACAGTAATTAAGACAGTCTGAATGAAGTATTTCCTGTCAACTTACATGTAAAATCAAATAGAAAGTAGCATGCGTAACTAATGTTTTGTAAATAATCATTGCTCCACCCATAAATTGTTTACTTAAAGTACTGTCTTTTCATCCCACCAGGAAGTGAAATCATTGTTTAAACCATAATTTGTAACTAAATTAAGTTTAGAGGCAGGTAGTGATTCTAGTATCCAAAGCCATAGCAAGTAGTGGGTTTTAATTATCACAACAATTGGAGTGAATGTAAATCATGCAATATTGTACACATAAAGTCAGATCTGAATTTTCTTAATTTGGTCACATAAAGTCAGATATCCGTCGCATTAAATGTAACATATCTAGTCACAAAATGTCAGTGGAAAATTCACCTTTGTTGGCCATATCATCGGTCACATAAGGGCATAGTTTGGTTTACAGTGATAACTGTCGTAGCTCGGATTTTCACTTTTGCCGACAACGTTTCGTACTGTAGATTAGCAGTGTTCTCACTCAATCACTTTAATTAACGAATTGAAGTATTTATTAGGCCTACCTATTGTATTGACACATTCTCCATTTGTTGTATCACAACCACTGGTTCCAGCCGTGCATTCGTTGATGTCTTCACACGTGACACTGTCTGAGGCCAGTTGATATCCAGCTGTGGGGAGACAATCATTTGATAATTTACAATAATTCATAAGCAAACTCAATACTTACCAGCACATGAACATCTATAGCCAGGTGCAATGTCAGTACACGTCGCTATTCCTGCTGGACCGCATTTATTTAGAGTTGTCGATGAACATTCGTCGATATCTAAGAAATGAGAAAAATCATGATTATAAAAGAATTTCGAAATTTTGAAAAAAATTAAAATTCGAAAAATAGAATTTTGATAATTTCACTTCATTGGAGGTAGAATTGCCCTCGCTAGTATTGCCGATATGTGTCAGAGTTCGCAGTGAACAAGGTTCGTCGAGTGTCAAAGTATGTCATGACACTGCAATATCTACATGTGAAATTGGTTAATCATCAGGAAATAAATAACAATGTTTCTCAAAATTGTTTTAAATCGAAAAAATCATCTTGATTTCTAACATTTTTCTTAATTTTCTCAACATCACAATATTTGTTTTCTTTTTCAGTTTTCTATTGTTTCTTTTCAATTCATTGAATGAGTAAACGGTTTGACGTCGCCACTCACCCATACTGGGGGCTTGGACGGTGCTGACATATTCAGACTTTAATTTGGAGCGCTGTGATCTTCTGTCTGGATGCCCTTCCTGCCGACTTCCAATGACATTTTAGGGGCTCGACCTCTTGACCAGACGATCGGTAGGCCATGCGCTTAACCACTGTGCCACGGAGACCACAGTGCATACTGAGCATAGGCCTACTTTATGTATTGGCAAGCTCAAAAGCTGCTTTGATGTGTGAAATAAAGCCCTTGCAACGTCGACAAAATGTGTTGGTAGGGTTGCAAAGTTGCATGTTTATACCAAAGCTTCTTATAATTGCTCACAGCTATTCAACTACTTTGTAGCAATCTAAATCATTGCATTCGCCTCTCCAGAAAGACGTGTATAGTCAGAGGGATTGCAAGTTCATTTGTCTTAATATGCTCTGACTTTAAATATAACCTCAAGATGTCTATCAACTAGTCTTTAGTGCTAATCAATATTATAACAAAGTTTTATAATCATGTTTAGAGCGGAGTATAAAACTAATTTTCAAAAGCGTTGTCTAAGTCATCTTTGAAAGCTGTTTTTGAAGCAATTGCACAGTTTTAATACTTTGTTGGTTCAAAGCACTTTTTGAGCTTTTGAAAAACCTGGTTTTAAAGGCAGCCCTGAAGCATTACTTTGAATAAGAGCTGCACATTTTTATCTTCATCAAAATGCAGCTGTTCAATTGAGATGAGAAACCTAATCTTATTCAGTAAAATACAACATGCTGTAAGCGTACCTTGTGGTATTTATTTCAAGTTAAGCACTGCTCTGAATTATTGCAATAGAAATGTGCAATCAGTGACTACAAAATCCTTTCAAACATCAAGAGGCCAATTCTGAAAGCTGAGATCATGTTATCAAAGTCAATAAAGTTGGACTTCATAAATAAATCCTATACTGAATACCATTAATTGGACTTTTATAAAAAATATGTTTTTGAAACACACCAGTCTTCTTAAACCCTGACACTAGTTGAAAGCTACTGAACTAAGACTTTTTAGAATTACATGCTAAAGGATTCACAGTACTGTGAAAAAAAGAATAGCGCTATAATACTTACTCGTGCATCTGCTAAAGCCACTACTGTTAGTTCGCAGCTCATAGCCAGTTAAACAGGTGCATAGAACTGTTCCATTTGAAAGTCTCGAACACTCTCCTCCGACGCATTTTGTTAGATCCTCTGCAGTACATATCTACAACAAGGTGACACATTAGAGCTCACACGCGAGTTTCATGATGCGATTATCTTACCCCTGTTGCATTGCATGAGCGCAGATCTGCATTTAACACATATCCGGGATAACAGGAGCAATCATACCGTCCGACTCTATCATTGCAGATTTGCTGGCATAGATTGGTCGGTATGCATTCATTGATATCTGAATGTGGAATTAGGGACAATATCTTTCATATGCATACTTTGTAGTTATGTAAACATTTCTCTCTGTTATATTCAACATAGAATAATTTCATCACATTCAAATGATTCATCAATTTTCAATAAATGAATAATCAAATATTGTATTATGAAGCTTTCATCTGATATCCTGAATTCAATGATTAAAGATCATGGATTTGATGATTAAGCCTAATTATACATTGCTCACAACAAAATCATAGTTTCATCGCATCATTTAGAAATGTAAATATAGATTTGATGGACACGACAGAATTTAAGTTCAAATAGTTAATGGTGGCAATGTTTAGTACATGGTTAAATCTCAGAGGCTATCTGAACTTCCACTCGAAATGTGAGACTGATTCATGTTCATATTCTGATACCTATATGAATGTTACTGACTGTTGTCAGGTCCCACCACAGTGGAGGTGCGATTCCTAATAGTACGACTCAGTGCAAGATTAACTGGAAATCGCGCGATTCTAGACATTAAGAGATATTCTCTTATTCAGCAATTTGACGTTTAGAGTTAGTCTGACAATTCTGAAGCCCTAATAATTGGCATCTCTGTCTTGCAATACATAATCCTTTTATGACAACCTCTAAGCTCTGCTCTATGTTCTGCTATCTAGGCTGGGGTGATTTTTCATTCACTTGTTTTAAATTTTTAACATTCACAGTCATTTGTGGCTGTTGTTCATCATTTTTGGCGATTGTAAACTATTGCTTAACATTGCCATGAATTCAGTTACTACTACTTTCGTTACTTTTTCTTTAACTCTTTATTAACTTTTTCCTACTTTTTCTGTGATTTCTGTCATTTGAAGCATTGTAATTTGATGTTCGATTTCCTTTATTGGGAATAAATTATTAAAATATGACTTTATTATTACTTATGGACAGAGCTGCTGTAAATGCATTTCTAGTGGTCAGTCTTTTCACTGTCCAAGTTGATAAGAAGCTATAATGCGACTTGTACAGTGGGACTATGGATGCAGCTTAATTCGTAAAATGAAATATCAAAGTCTTAAATCAATGTCAAGTTAGCCTAATCAAATTGTGATAATACATCATCTCAATTAATAGATTGCCACCATCAAATAGTTTCAGTTGTTTGATTGCTTCCTGCTGAAGTTAATTGATTGCCTTGCCCAAATACATTCCAATTAATTTTTGATAACCCCTTCTAGCAAGCGATAAAACCTCTATGAATCTCTGCGGCTATCAGATGATCAGCTGGTGACTGACAACAGGTTAAATTCACAGAATCTGCGCGCGCTTCGGTTTCCTAGAAAGGAAGGGTTACATGTAACCTTAATATCGAAATGGCACATCATAGAATTAGACAACTTGCTCCTTTTCGAATGGATAATTCGTGTATCGCTTGCTATTGAAAATGGCTAACAATAAGCTGTCAGCAGGGGACACCAGAGTCAGTGAGAGAGGCGTGCGTGCTGTGATATCACTTCGCACACACCAAAACTCACATCGCTATCTGGCAATCATTCAATGTATGCACTATACAGTGAACATTGCCGACGAGAGGATGTGAAATCATCAAGTGAACTAATTTTCGTACGCCTGCTACTTTCTTTAATAATGATCGGAAGGGTCAACATTGTGGAGAAAACTTGTGCGCAACGATCTGAATTCTTCGAACCTGAAGGAATTTCGGCAATCGAAGCACTTTGCTGGAACTCACATTAATCCGCAAGCGACGCACAACTTTTTCTCCTATCTCTGTAAGGTATCAGGAATTCCTTTTTGCCCACTTAATAGGTTCCTCGATGTACCGGCGATTTCGAATTACATTAGGTTTAATTATAGATATAGGCCTATGGTTAACATATAAATCTTACCTGCACATTGACCATTGGAATTTTTAGCGTATCCGTGCTTACACACACATTCATATGATCCAGTCAAATCTCGGCAAACTGAATTCGAAACACTTGCGCAAGTAGAATTGTTAGAGCATTCATCAATGTTGACGCAGGATCCTGCAGCTGTTTTACGATATCCTGAAATCATTGTTATCAGATAAATACTACATTCTGCTTGTGCATACATGTATTGGTTTATATCAAAGAATAAAGCAGTGGTCATCTAAGCAAGATATCTGTACTTACAGAAATCATTCAAAAATAACAACTCACCCGATTTGCAGTTACATTGGTATGATCCCTCACTATTTACACATTCGCTGTTAGCGCCACAATTTGCTGCGCCACTTGTACACTCGTCAATATCAAGACAATTCTTTCCAGATGCCACGTAGCCAGAAGTGCAACTACATACATATGAGCCAGGACAGTTGGTGCAATTCTGAGCACATCCAGATGTGCCGGCTGTACATTCATTGATGTCTAAAATGTGGATATAGCGCTATGGAGCTCATTGCAAAGTACGAATTGTGAATTAATTTGCCTTACCTGCACAGGTGATGCCATCTCCCGAGTATCCGGTTGGACATGGTGCACAGCGGAAGGCAGGAGCTGTAGGATCTCTGGTCATTTCGGCAGCTGAAACATCCGTACATGTGGTGTGACAAGGTTTGGCTAGACAGCCATTGCTGTCAATGTTACATAAAGGTCCCGCCCAACCTCGAGTACAGGTACATGAGACAGAAACATACGATGCTGTGCTGTTTGTCAACCAGTTACAAGTGGCGTTGTTCTGCAAAGATGGATAATTATGAGAATATGTCACAGAGATAGATTGCTTTGTATGCGTTGTTTGGTCTAGAGATGACATTTTTTAATACTGATGATCAATCTTAGAACTAGTCCAGCGGGGGCAAGAAGATCCATTTTCCATTGAACGTGCTGCAAATTCAAGCCTGAATTCAGGTGAACTAAATCATTGAGACCACATTGAACGTTCACAGTCAGTAAATTTAGTTCGTGAGAAGTCGAACGATATGAATATTGCAATAATCTTAACAATCCTTTCTATTTGGGGCCATGCGCTGGTCACACCTCTTCGCACTGGTGCACAAAATATTTTAAAAAGTTACACAAAAGCACTCATTACGGTATGGTATAAAGACAAGTTGTATTGCGTTGTCGATTGTGCTGTGATCCCTAACTTTAATCTCTGGGAGATCCTATAGCTAACAGTGAAAATGAAATGAATTAATGGTTTAGCGTCACTATTCCTCCTTACTGGGTCTTGGACAGTGCTGACATAGTCAGATTTCAATCTGGAGCATTGTGATCTTTTAGTCCGAATACCCTTCATGACGACTTCCTTTTGGGGCTCGACCTCTGGACCGAAAGATCGCTAGGCCAGGCACTTAGCCTCTGTGCCACGGAGACCACCAACCGTCTTGCATTATAAATATCATGCTGCACTATTTAATACTATATTAAGTTATTAGGTATATATGAGGCATATAATGATTTATACCTTATAATATATAAATAATATATTATTATATATACACTAGGTATATGGTGTAATTTCAGTAAATAGGATAGGTTCATTTAAAAAATGAATAATGTTTTCTAGAAATAAGTGCAAACTAAAACTAAACTCATTCTAATAAATTTTATCTTGAGCGCTTTCGATGACTCTAATCATAAGATACGTCATTTATAAGGGGATTCTAAACAATCTTGCACTGAAAGTTATAAACATTCAAATTACACAGCTATGAAAAGAGATTAAGTAAAAAATTATGCATAGATACATACTAAAGTCGAG
Organism: Prostheceraeus crozeri; assembly: GCA_907163375.1. Lineage (NCBI taxonomy): Eukaryota > Metazoa > Platyhelminthes > Polycladida > Euryleptidae > Prostheceraeus > Prostheceraeus crozeri. The sequence goes on from CAJQUW010014855.1 coordinate 151,753, forward strand.
ACATTAGACTATCGGAAATTAACATAGACAAGATGAAAGCAGAAAAGGTTAATTTTCCTTGCTGAAATTCAGTGGAAGAAAAGACTGTTTTAAGTTTTTGAAGTGCAAACTACATTGTTTAAAATTACCAGGAACATTTTAACAGAGTTCAAGTATTTAAAACACACCTCCATAGACCTCTTTCAAATTTAAGTTCGCCATTATCTTGCCGTGTAAATGATTCATCTTACTGTAGGCATAAGTCTCTATGATTCAAATGGAATTCTTTAAAACTGAATAAGAGCAGACATTTTAAGGATTAGCACCCTGTCAACAACAAAAAATCACAAGAAATTGCAACACCTGAAAACACCAAGATATGTCGCGGAGATTTCATTATATGGCGGTGATTTTTATATTTTTATTTTCAAAGTATAGAAATTAAAAGTCCGGAGTTAGCTAGAAACCCAGAATTATAAAATGATCTCTTATGCAGCATCTATTATTTCGTCTATAAGATCTTTTTCTCTCCGCACTTGCTGTGACTAAGATGCAAGATGGAATGAATTGATTTTTACTAAAATAATGCATTAAAATGATAAACTGGTCTAAATTCACACATTTTGGTGCAGTAACTTGGGAACTGGTACAAGCAGAAATGGCTGATGGAGTAGAAAAGCAGCTGAAAAGGGCTTTAGCTTAATAGTGATAAAAATTTCTGTCGTTATTACGGGCAGTCGAAAAATTATGATGTCAGATTCTGTCGAAAAAATATATACATTGAAATCACTAAATATGTACAAAAATATATATAAAATAAAAAATGTACACAAAAAACTGCCGATAGCGGAAATACATTTGAATTTAACTATTATCCATTGAATATATATTAACAAAATAAAGTTCAGCGTCAGTGCTATTGTCAACATCTATTCACTTCTGATTAATTAACTCTATCCATACCGGGATACGGCCCCAAACCTCTAATGAATCAAGATAGCCTGCTTTACTGTCGCAGAGTCTGACCCCGAGAGGGTCGACAATCGAAGCCTGGTGCTTATTATGTGAATAATAGTTTGTCACTGAATATAAGCATTGATTTAGAGAGTGACTGAATTGCCCTCCATGTCGTCCGTATCTTACCTTGCATCGACAATACTGAACGTTAAAAGTCTCGATTGCAGATTTTCCTCTGTTGTCTTGAGCGATAAGAGCTACGTAAATGGTAACTGAGGTATCAGGAGCATTTGCCCAGTAGACGAATTTGGTGATATTATTTAGAAGTACCCATCCGACTGAACTGTTGAGTGTGAGCGTCACAGTGTCTCCTTTATCTGTATCCACTACTGGAGTAAATATGGACCCATTTTGACCAGCTGTAATCCTCACGCCTGATTTGTTTACGAAAGAAGGCGGGTTGTTATCTGTAAAAGGAAAACAGTCCCATGAATGCTCTGAACAATGTAAAATTTCTTGGTAATTATTTTGATGTTTTACAGCATGAAAAATAAATCTGGTTAACTTTACACTTTTAACAAAAATTTCAAATTAGCTTGGAAAGCTTGAAAATGGCAATTGTTTCACATATTTTACTGAAGGGAGGTATCGCGGCATGTATTCGAATGACAAGTACTCGGGTATTGATCCGAGCAGTCGAGATCAATTTTAACATGCACTAATTTGTACAATATATTGTTTTTGACTAAAACTGCCAAAATAAGCAGATGTAGGGAACAGGCCAGGTGTATATTTATGCAAAATAGATACAGTTTTTATTCGTATACTTCGATGCGCATTTCTATGACTACCAGTCAATTACACCAGTGTGTAAAATTTCACTAACTTCTCAAGGAGTTATTTTCAACAGCCGATCAATCAACAATTGAAATTTGGATAATCTAGAGCTCAAAATAGGTGCTAATATACTGGCAACTGAAATTCAATACAAAAGTGTCGAAATCGCAAGTTTTCTAAGACCAGAACTTTACCTAGATGTTCAGTCAAGTTCACGTCACAGGATAAGTAATCAGCACTCACTGACAGTAATCATTACTCAGGGTTCTCGGTGCTTGAACTTACTTTCAAGAATTTGTATCGCATCAACTGCTTCTTGACTTGACTTAGTAGACTTTCCAAACAAAATATTCCCAGTTTGTGATACATCGAAAAGACAGGCAGTATTCGATCCGCAGGTACTTATAGCAGAAGCCTTCAGTGCACTGTTTCCAGCGAATGCAGTTGTTTCATTGTAGAAATACGGAACAAAGGAGGCGTTGAAAGTATTCTCACAAGTCTTGACGGAGTAGTCGAAAATTGCTTCCGTAGGATCAGAACAGTTAATGGCCCCTGAACAAGAGATAGAGAAGGTGAATTTTCAAAACAAAATCATCCTGAATTTTAGATAATTCACAATAACAGGAATCAGTGACATCATTCACAAAAATATTCGTAAGCAGTGCTTACTAAAGGTATGGTGTTCATAGTACACGTTACAGACCTAATCTGCTTTGCTGGGCTGCTATAATACCTTATCTTTCCGTCCATTATACTCTTTAATAGCACGGCAATGATTACTGAGTTTACAGTTTAGTTGATTACAATGGCCTGGGTCATATTCCGCAAGACCTATGAAAAGATATTCTCCATCTATTTGGTAGAGCTTTATTCACATCATTCTCAATATTTGTTCTTCTTTCTCATTCTAAAAAGTAAAGGAATGTCAGAAGTAGGGTGTAAGAATTTAATGTCTTCAGTCTAACCTGACCTATACGTTTGCGCTCAGGTCTCCTGGATGCATAGCGAATACTCTACCACAAGGTTTTGTGCTAACTACAAATCTAAACGCGCAGGCGATGAAATATTGCTTGAAGAAACATGCCACATAATACAAATCAACCTAAGTAACTCAGCATTTTTTATTTCAGCAATCAAAATTTAAATAAATGGTTCTTAACCTGATTGGCACTACAAAAACAATGAATTTCGGCGTTTTTTGATTGTTAATCTACTCTTGAACACCCGCTTGCACATGGACAACATATGAATCCTATGTTAGTAGTAAAAACACTCATGCCCTCGTATAAATCGATGGCAAATATTGCTTAGTCTATTGTCGTATGCATAAATGAATGAATCACCATTTCACAATATATTTTGATATGTTATTCGTGTTATACATTTATTATCATAGATGCAGGAATTTATGATAACAAACCCTGTAAATCAATGATTCTGTAAATTGCCTGCACTACAGATTTTGCATTTTCAAATTGCATTCTGATAGATACATATGCTAAACAAGTAAATCTTTCAAGCAATTGTTTGGAAATCACATTAAAATTGCTAGTAGAATACATACATACAATACTTTTGATTAAATAATGGATGTACGATATATTACTTAATATTCTATCTTGCTTGCATTAAACAACCATGACAAATCAAATACACGTCTATTCCAAATATCTTGGATAATTTCGCCATCATTTCACAACCTATACAAGCCTTAAAATCGGTTCTGCACGAACATTGAACTAGCGCTACCGTAGTTACAAATCTAATCTTGTTGAGCCAACCAACTTACATGTCATTCCAACGCCGAAAATAACTTTCTCGGAAGAATTATTCGGCAAAACAATGGTATCATCCCGATTTCGGATGTCATCAGTTTTGTCATTATTGAAATTTCCCAGTAAACCTGGAATGAAAAGAAAGACATAGAAATGCGCAATTAGCATATCAAGTGAAATTTCGATTGACATTCACTAACTCGCTGCTGTTATATAGCCGACTTTAGTGTAACTTACTTGCCTGTAATAATTAATAAATGTTGCTCTTTACAAATACAATGTTTATTGCAATTGCTCCATTCATAATCATAAATCAAGTCATGCAATAACAAATTAAGTTACGCAATCTTTATATTCATCTCACAATCGAATTCTATTTCATATGATATCGTAAGTTGAAGGAAGACGCCCGCAATGCTGAAAACCGATATATAATGCCATAATTCTCACCCTTTTATCTTCCTTCAATATTTCTACAGATGACTCGAATATTACCATTGAAGGAAATAATTGTTATATTTGTCAATTGTATTGATGCTTCATCAAACTTGAATGTCATTATTTTTCCATTTGTTTTGCCCGTAACCGGTAATCCGACATGCATTATTAAGATAACAAAATAGAACAACGAATATGCCATCAAATGAGAAATTTTACCGGGAAGCCTCTTTAGAGATGGCAAAGACATGTAATAAAATAGAAAAATCTTCCAAGAAGTGGCGAGACACTTCTTAATGAATAGGGGCTATCGTTCACAATCTTTCCCTCTTTATTTTGCATATTACTTTCTATTGTTTTGTGTCCCTACAATGCCTTCCACAGGAGCTTTAAGCATCTTTACTTTTCATGCAGTCAGGAAGCTTGCAGGAAGTTGTGCAGAGAGCGTGGTCGCACCAGAAACTGTCACATACAGTAGTATTGTACACCTCTTAACCACTACAAAACTGCACGGCTGTCGATGAAATTATTCGCCCTTGAAAAAAACCGCATTTCCAAAGGAGAAATTCGATTTCAATGAGTGACGGCAGATGATAGTCGAAGAGGTTGCCTTTTACCTGTTACCTCTTACCGCCTCCTACGCCGACTGACGCAAAGGGCATTGGTGAAATTCCTCCATGTGCTTCTGTCCTGAGCTCGTCCTTCGATGTTCTCCAAACATTCTGCAGCTTCCTTCTTCATCGTCCGCAGCCAAGTGGGCCTAGGTCGACCTCTTCTCCTTGACCCGTTTGGTTTCCACTTATATGTTGTCCGTGCTATGCTGTTTGACTCCCGTCTCAAGGTGTGTTCGAACCATCGGCATCACCAGTTCATCATCACTTCATCCAAACATGTCACTTTTGTTGTTTCATGAATATTAACATTCGTTAGTATACATATACTTATTTGTCCTGCCATTTCACTCCCACGATCCGTCTTAAGGCTTTATTCTCGAACACAGTGAAACGTTCGGGGAATGGTCGCATTGTCGCACCAACTTTCACAGCCATATGTTAGTACAGATCTCACTAACGTCTTGTGCAGAGATACTTTTGTATGGATCTTTTGTATGCGTGCTTTTCAGTTTCATACTTTTCAATCCTTCTCATCCCCTTTGGATAGCATCTTGTGATAGTATCTTAGATAGTTATCGTGTTAACCTCAAATTTCTATCTTAGTCTCACCGAAATTTTGTCAAAATTTTAGTGATAAAATTCTTTAATCCATATTGTACGGAATACGGTATAAGCCGATGAAGCGAAACGTGGCGTAATAAAAGCAAATCATTATCACGAAAATATCCATTGAAAATCAATATTTATCATTTTTTTGAATTCCTAGTGCCAACCAATGATACAAGCGCAGAAAGAGACTGGTTCGAACACGCAATCTTCCTCTCCATTCAATTAGCCATTTTAAGTAATTAGATAATTTCTAGTATGTAGAAATCAGTTTTGACGCCAGACTTTCGCAGTAGACCATTACATAAGTTGATTGAGTTCAGTGCGTTACCAATTACGTTGTCATCACGCTGTCGTTATGAATTGCAAGTGTGTTGGACATCTGTGTGAATCAATGGTGAATATTTAACTACAATGTCGAAAAGCCAAAAGGTGAGAAATGAATGTCGAAATGACTCACGAATTCTAATTGAGGTTAATACGTAGTTGACATCGGTCAGTAACGTTTTAGAAAATTAGAAGAAAATGCAAGCAAATTCTTCGACCAAGTAAAGTATTTGTGTATTGATTTTATATTCTATATCCAAAGATGTAAGCAAATAAACAAAATAAATCAATATCTAACCTTTTGCCTTGTTCGAAAATTCCTTGTTAACCATCGTGTCGACAAAGAATGCACCATGCAGTATTCTTGATTTCAAAACCAATCCACTTTCAAATATTGCATATGTCCAGGTTGAATCTGCTTTAAGTGAAACATGTGTGAGACTTTGATCACCTGTACTTGAAAATAGAGCTGCCGTATTTGTGTAAAGCACTCGATTCACGCGGATTTCTGCAAAGAAAAAACACAAAAGATAATGATTATACATTCATAACTACGAGTATCAACGGTGCATGTTCGTGGATGTGCAACTATAATTTCAAACACGTGTAGTCCGGCAGCCAGAGTGATGCCGAAAACGAGACTTTCAAAGAATGATGCACGTACAGTGGCGGAAAAAGCTAGGATTTTTTTCATTATTTCACTTTTTCCTTACACTAAGCCCAGATGCCGTACCCAATAGTACCGGTAGATGAAATGAGAACGAAATAATGATAATTAGTGATTTGTGTAATGATAATCACATCAAAATAGTTATGTTAGTCTGTTAATATTTCGTGGGTCCTCCTTTTGCATCGATGACTGCTTGGCAACACTGCTTGGTAGTTTGGTAGATTGATATTGCCTTCTGAACTGCACCGCGGCTGACACCAAGAGCATCAGCCACTTGACGTCGTGACTGTCCAGATTCAATGCGATCAACTATCACAGCGCGTTGTTCAGGCGATAATTCGGCACTCATGTTCATGAAAATGAATCTATTACAACTGTGTTAAAATATCGACCAGTTTCAAAAATTCAAATGAAAAAATTGTCAATTAAGCTATGAATGCATGCAATGCTAAGTTTGATAGCTGTGTTCGTCAACGGTTTGAATTTAATTGAACAATGGGCGTCACAAAGCTGATAACATAGCATTGCAAGCTAGTACCACAGGAATGTCTTTAAAACAACAGGTGGATTCATACTTAATTCCGCCACTGTATCTGCGCAACTGCTTCCTCTTCTTGTCAGACAAGATCAACAGAAGCACACATTAATACATCATGAAGCGAATTGAATTTAACGGCAAAAATGATATTTTCTCCACTTTTTCTGATTATGGGAGAGGAAGCAGTCTAGAGCCACAAGTTTCGGCATGGTCATCTTCAGGTCATCTCTGTTCATGATCATCCACTTGAAACTAAACACAGCAGACTTAGTAAGCCTCCTGATGTCGACCAATACAATATTTTGAGCAATTTTATCTACACTTAACCACGTGAAAGTCCAAGTTGATCTAAAGTAGAAACATGCGCAATTACCCTAAAGCTGTTTGGTCGATTGTTGGTGAAGTTCGTAATAAATCAAATGATAACTTTGTCAATAAGGTTGTTAGTCTTTTTTTCTGATGTTACTGATGTCGAACAGAATATTTTATGCTTTGTATTCTAAACAATATTTTGTCTTTGTTGATCGTATTGATTTTCCATTGCAACCACTTAACACCCCTGCACGTCCTGTATGTAGTGATATGTTTGCATATAATTTACTTTTTGGCTTGAATACCTAAAGTAGGCTTGTGGTAGTGATGATGTGCCTCCATTTTTATTTAAAATTTCTGCTGATGCCTATGTCACCCTCTCAGTCGTGTAATCAATCCATCTTTTGCAACTGGCTTTTCCCTCAACTATGGGAAGTTGGAGACATTTGTCCTCCGTCAAAATCTACTCTTGTTCATAAAGATGCAATATTCAACATACAATGTCCAATATCGCTGTTGCCTATAATCAGTAAGATCTGTGAAAATGTCATTTTAAATAAGTTTCGTGAGTCTCTTTTTCGTTATTAGGATGAATTCCAATTCGCATATAAAAATTGTAGGCCAGGCTCCGGAACTGGGTGTGCTTTGATGACTGTTCATGACATCAATTTAAAGTTTTTGACAATGTTGATGTATTTGCAGTTCGCGTCATTACGTTTGATATGACTAATGAATTTGATCAGGTTCATCATCACCTTTTTTCATTGACTTGTTTACCCGATATTCCTTTGCCGATGCTACTTACAGTTGCTATGAATAATCGACTTTATAGCATTTGAATTGATGAATGGATGAACGATTCAACATTTTGGAGTCACTATAATTTCATTATTTTGTTTATCTATCAAACAGTTAGTGAAGTAAAAAGCAATAAACTAAATAATCATCAGGTTCATCTGATTTGGTTGATAAAATGAGCTCACCTACGGCTGAACCATTTGCACTGACGGACAACTGCACAATGTCTGATTTCGCACCAGCTTGCTCAGACTGTGCTGCCACTCCTGTTGTAACAGTAGCCCTCGTGGCGTTAGCACTTGGCTGAAAAAAGAAATAATAACGACTTTTTTATTGCTTTTCACAAAATCAACACTTAACATCAACATACAGCCGATCTTATGAAATTGATTTACATGTACCCACGAATGCCACAATAGCAGAAATACCACTTCTTATGATATGCTTGTTGATGCATGCATTTTAGATAAGTTGCATTTTCGATAAGTCCATTTCATTTCATCTGAATATCGCTTCTTGTTCAATTTTCACAGTGGCGCCCATAGAGTAAGTATATATAGGTAGTGTCGACTCAAACAAGTACCTGTATACAGTGAAAATTTCTATATCAGAAGATTCAGTATTTTTGCGGAGATTACGTTCCTGTGGTCCAAAAACATTATTTGAGCATTTTTCAAAAAGCTAATTATTTTCAAATTATTCCTGCATTTATATACTACCGAGATGACGCCCCGTTATAAGTAGTATGAAAAAAGTTGGATGTCAAAGGAAATGAAGATTTGCTAACAACCATCTTAATTAAGCGGAAATAGAGCTGTTTATCAAAGGAAACTCATGAGCTGCATTATATGCAAGTCTTCATAAAAACGTCGACATCTTTTTGTGCTTTCTTGGCTGAAATTTCAAGTTTTTAGTTCCATTTTTATCGGAATAATTAAATTTATGATTCACTCAAATCTGAATATAGTAATGCGAACCCATTTACATCTTTTAACTGAATTGTGATTATTGTCAGTGGATATTTTATTTTGCGCTACCAGTGGCAGGTTATAGCTTGTGATATGCTATGAAGTTTATATGTAGTTTATGCGCTCATGGAAGTGCTCCTATTGATAAGGCTATGTATTCAAGTGATAGTAACCCATCGGATTGCTAATTTAACAAACTATATTACCTCTCCACACAGGTTGACATGACACGGAGGAGTTGTAAAGTGCTATTATTCCTTCTGTTTTGCTACCACGATCAGTTAAATCCAAAATTTCTCCAAAAGTGTAAAAATTTGCATATCTCACATGTGATGCTGGGTCTCATTCTAGCTCATTTAATAAAATCGAAGCTGTATACACAAAGTGGATTTAATTATTGATGAGTTGCTACTATACCAAATATACTTACTCTATGGTCGCGCCTACACTTGGGTTCAATGTCTGCAAAAACTGTGATTACCTGAAAAATCCGTTGAAAAAATTGTCTGAGCACCAACTTTTTGCCGCCAAACGAACCAAGTGATTCTAAATTTTTATGTAGGAGTTCCAATACATTTATAAAATGACACAAACTTACATGGATTTCAAGGCATTATAAAAGCATTCATCATTTTATCTATCGGTTGGTACCAGTCAAGTGATCGAAAGTAACAGGTATTCTTTAACCGATTTATTCGAGTAAGATACGGCAAATGTAGAATGAAATAAAATGCACCGCATTATAAAAGCCGCAGGACAGCAAGTTACATCTATATACATCTATATACATGCACATGTAAATACATATATTTTTCATTAAACATGACGGTCAGCAATCACTAATTAATGACCATTAATTTTATTGGTAGTTATACTTTATTTTATTAGCATTTTAAGTATGATCCAAATAAAGCATGCATAATAAATGCCAACTCTTTCAAGTATTTCAAATTCAAAAGCATCCGTTGAGCATCATATGAGCGAATGCAGTTGAACATGTTTTGAGGGTAACTATTGTATGACAGACGTAAAAGGTTTTTTGGATCTATGACAATCTCAATCGATGATTCAACTTTTTCTACATCTCTACAATTCATTTATTCATGTGGGATATTTTGCACTTATCAGTTTGATGTCATTCTTTACTAACGATTGATCGATTCATTACCTCAAATTGTCCAACGAGACGAATCAAGTGCACGACACCCGTGGTTGAATCAGTTCGTCTTGCGTACATCAGCAAGTATTGTCCGAGACCATTGAACGTGTAGACATGTCCATCTAAGGTCGTGATATGAGGGTCACCTCGCCATCCAGCAGCACCCTGAACTAGAGTGCCAACAGTGCTCGGCCTGTTTGCTTTAAAATCCTGTAATAAGTAGAAAAGCTCCAGTCAGATTCATGTCGATGTGTAAAAAAATTACAAGATGATGAATGATGGTTTAACGTCACTACTACCCATACTGGGGGCTTTGGCAGCAGACATCAATCTGCAACGTTGTGATCTTTTAGTTCGGATGCCCTTCCTGAATACTTCCAATGATACTTTTAGGGCTCGACTTCTGGACCAGAAAATCGCTGGGTCAAACACTTAATCACTATGCCACGGAGACCACGGGATTTGTAAAAAAATACAGATGTCAAATAACCATTCAGATCACTAAGATAACTCACATTGCAGAAAGCAGTTGTACTTTCCGTTCCGCAGCAAGCTAAGTAAGCCTTCATTTGTGCATTGAAAGCTGCTAAATTGCTTTCCACATCACCTGTGATAACGACACCTACTGGCGCCTCGGTGTAGATGCCATCTCGTTTCTCAGTAAAAGTTCCGTTAACGAAGCTTCGTCCAACACCAGCAGTTATCCGCTTGTAACAGCAGATTGGTTTCAAACCGTCTGAAATGCATGAAGAGTCATCCACTAGGAGTTGAACAACAAGTTCTTCTTTAAAGTGCTTTGACATATTAACTTGAAGTATGCGTTCCAAATTCCAAGGCAAGTAATACAAAAATTATGTTAAATGTAGTTAATGTACCGGTATGTTAAATTACGAAATTCTACTAAAAGTACAACATATACAGTTTTAGTTCCAGTTTTCAACCGCAATCGATCTCAAACAGAGTTCCAGAATTGCATACTCAGTATAAATGAATTTTGCTGGAATCATGTGTTCGCTAGGGTATTAAGTGGACCGGGCTTGATATTTTGCAACTAACACGGGTGCAGGCCGGACTGAAAGTTCATCACTTCTATTTAGCCAACTTGTAACGATCCATTAAATAATAGTTGCTTTTCTCAATACTGATAGTCATAGGTAGAACTAGTCGTGAGGGTCCAAAAAACATTGTTCCATTGAGTAGTGTAAATTCAAGTTTGAATTCTGACGAATCACGACATTTACATCACTTCAGGCGTGCACGATTAGTAAGATTGAGATTGTGAAAGTAAATTGAGGAGCAAACTGAGGAAACCGAAAATTCTTGGAATAAATTGAGTTCGTGAGACCAGTGTGAACATTGTTACAATTTGACGAATGTTTTTGATGTTTTGTAATGAAGTGGACAGTTGAAGTTCTCTAATCTGACAGTTGAAATTCTAATTCTGCTGAATTACTCTTGCTTGACCTTGACCATTAGCATGAGATAAAGGGAAACGAATATCTTCTCGTCAAACGCCAGGATTCATGCTTGACTAGATCGAAGTCTGTAATCATCAGAAAATTATTTACTATCAGCATGAAAAATGTTTACTATAGCATTGAAATTTGAATTATCGATAACTAGAAAAGCCCTGCATACCGTTCTATGCAGCTAGTGACTACATGTATAAAGAACGATTATTGCACTACCGTAGGACAAATAGCATTGAATGTTACCACACTAGAAACCGGGTCCGACCGAAAGCAGTCCGGGCGGGTTCAGATAATTTTCATTGACGTCTACTTGAACTTGACATTTCCTTTATACTGCACATCGATGTTTATTTGTTCGGTTTGCAATTGTTTCTATCATGATGAGCGCTAATGATAAGCTTTACTGACACACTCATGATATTCTCCATCATTCAGTATGTAGATTTAAAGCAAGATTTCAATAAGATATGACACTATTTTCTCAGTATTTTATTGGCGGGATAAATTATACGTGCATTTATTACGCAAGCGTCAATCAAAAATTGCATTCAGTTCTTAGCTATGCATGTAAGCTATGAGCCAATGAATACTCACATGCCTAATTCTTAACAGGAAAACATCTCGAGTCAATCTTAAATTATTTACTCAAGTAGAATTTTAAAATGATTACAAACTTCAATAAAAAAGGGGTCGGACTCGGCCGCGTATTTGGAAACTACCGGACCGGCCCGGACTGGAAATTCGCTCTGGCTGCAACTCTGACTCGCACTCGGGAAGTGAGGCACCTATCGCTATTCTTGTAATAAAGAATATACGAGAAGCTCTCTCAATAATCGACTTACTGTCATGATAGGAAATGCATTATTATACACACCCCTCACCAAAATTCCTCGTGATCAGATTTTTTCTCATGTATGTCTCATGAAATTTCATGCGGATTTGGAGCGTTTTCGCATGAAATATCTCATCAAATTTCACGAATTTCTCATAAAAATCTTGAAATATGAATCTTATAAAGAATAAAAGTGAATTAACAGCTTCTCTTTCATACTTCTGAATTTATTTATCTAGCATTTGGTTATTGAGGGTTTCTTAGCCGCGTCAAGTTGCCCCTGAGCATTCCCACGCCTTACTCAAACTACTATTTCAGTATTCACAAATCTGAACCATTCTGGTATTGCGATAACATATTCACTTTGATTATATATATCCCTATCTTCAGCATTTAATTGTCAAGTCAAATTACACAGTATATGCATCATTTCGAGAAGGCTGTTGCAGATCGCTGTGATATATTCTATATTGTTGCTTTTTATCCTTTATAGACTAAAGTTGGAGATTGTTATCGATTGAATAAGTTTTCTTATTTGAATAATGACTCTTTCCTTTCGCGGCTAGCATGCATGCCTTACTACTTATGAACTTTTTTCACAAAAACCTCATGAATGCTCATGATTTTCACATGAACGCATCATGAGATATTGTCCTCATGAATGTTCTCATTACCACTCATCATATTCTCATAAAAAATCACTAGAACATCACGAGTTAAATATTTTCTTATGAGAGTATCATGAGACTCATCATAATCTCATGAGCTCTCATAAAAATCTCATGAATCCGTATTAAATTTCATGAGTTCTCATGAAGACTTTTCGTAAGGGACATGAGTACCATACATGTTATCCAGACAATTTCATTAACATGGCATGTCGATTATTGGGACAGCTCCGGATTCTTCCTCATTACAAGAATATAGAAAGTAGGAGAAATAACAATAAATTCATATATATTTCCTTTATACTCACACCACTCCGCCTTTAAGTTCACAGGTTGACAGCACTGAACTCCGAAGTCCAAATCGGCAATATTGACAGGAGTGAAGCCAAGATCAATGTTTGTGTCAACTGATGGGCACCATAATTTTGCCAAATCTTGCGGATAGTATTGTTTGCCGTTAGAAGAAACGGCAGCAACACGGTTCGCATTCAACCACCTTGAACATACCAATGCAGGTTGCTCATACGAAGCAGCATTTGATGAAAGTGACAGAGCTATGAACTGATTGGTAGTTGCTGTTGAATCGAATCTATCCCCGAGATTCGCAGTCAATGTATATACATCACTGGAAGAAAAATAGGCATGAACTGTGTAAAGAATTTCATAGAACTCGAAAAATTGAGCTGGTTACTTTCAAATAGCTGATGAAAAAAATTCCGTGCACGACATGGTGTACAGAATTGTTCTTTGAAAGCATGATTGATTTTGTTCCATATTTTACATACATCACACATCTAAGCCGGATAAAATTTCAAAATTCAATAATCTAATTTCCAATTTGCCTAATTTAAAAGGCATTCGGATGCGTTCTTATTTTCATGATTCTTTTCCTCTACTGCTTTTCTGAAGCATAGTCTTTCAGTTGGAGAATTCGATCAAACTCTTGTTCTTTGCATGTACATGTACCTCCTTATAAACAGAGATTTTATGTTATTTGCATCAGTTTCTAATGAAGAATAGAGTTGAATGTTCTTTTCAAAGAGTTACTTTTGTATGAAAGTCTTCACATTTCATGCCTGCATATTTGAGTTGTATTCCTCGCACAAATGATCTTATCAATCGGCTTTTATATTCACAAACTGCTTTTCAGTAAATTCAACCAGTTTGGCACTATAAACAGCAATTATTAAGGTGCTTTATAGTCAAAAGTCGGTTATCGACAAGTTTTTTGTGTGCTTAAATCATCGATGGATAAAATTTCAGGGGATAAATTTATCGTATAGACCCGCTAATGGTAAAAATGACCGGTATTTGTTTTTTAGCAGTCATTGGGAATCAAATATACTGCTGAGTCAATCAAGCAAACTGCAATTTAATCTGGACTGCAGTAACTAGCTATTTATGGCAGAAAGAAATCGTTTCGTTTGTAGTCCTATCACCTCCCCTATAGGAGCCAATTAAGAAGGTTTCTATTGAAAGCAATCTCCTTAAAAAAGGCCCTGAAACTCAGTTTTGAAAACAGCTGTTCTAGGAAAGGTCCTAAATAACTGAAACCTCAAGGAAAAAACTCTAAATATCAGGATGGAACTTTGAAAAATCTGAAACTTTTGATGTTCTAAATGTTTCTCTTAAAAGATAAGTCGCAAACTTGGTTGTCTTCGATAGTTTGTAGACGCACGCCTAAACAGACATATTTTCAAAATGTTGGAGACTATTGATTTTCCGATTAAAAGAATAACAGAGGCATACTTATCTGCTAGATGTTGCTGAGAACGCTCATGTTATTTCGAGTTTCTCCCTGGAAGTTTTATCAAAACCCTGTTGCTTCTTCCTAGCAGTGCATGGTTTTTGTTCATTGCAAAAGTTGCTCTTGAGAAACACACTGATTAGATGGGTCTTCAAAATACACAAGGTCGGCACTGAAATAAAAAATGCTCTCGAGAATTTTCACCAGTGCCCGCACATACACTCGATTCTTCTAGGTATCAAAAAATGCAAGTTTCAAAGTAGTGGAATGACAACAAAAACAAAATGGTGTATTTGCATCCTCGGCGTCCTGTTACCTCAACTAGCAAAATAATCAGTGTTCAATGCATTCAATGTCAGGTATTGGTGCGCTGAGAACGATGATTTTCTATGTTGCATGCGGGGTTCTGACACTTCTCCAAATTGTGCATGAAGAACTGTAAATTCAGTTGAAACTTCATACAAAATAATGACTTTAGACTATAATTTAAGTTGTTCTCATGTGATGGCTAGCAGTCTGCTCAAATATAATTAATGTAAAACTATTTCGGCAATTATCAAATATAAACACGAACTAATATCAATAAATCGCACTTTTTTGGATTTAATTAAAAAAGCTTAGAATTTTTGATAACAATTATTACACTACTTGATATACAGATTACTTCTTTAAAAATAAAGTGTATGCATTTATACCTTCTTATGGATTATAAATGTCATTTATACCTTCTTCTGCTTCTACTTCCTCAACGTATGCACAATTGGGTTTCAGAAGCAAATCTGATGCCATTAACTTAGTCGGAGATCACTCAAATGTGGGGGGAGAGAGAAGCACATTAGCAAGATTTTATAGGATAAGTGGAAATTACAAAACTTACTATGGGTTAGCTGCTGCCACTTCTCTGTATTCACCTCCACTTGCCACATTTGCTCTAACAAAATATCCTATGTTGACCGTTGAAAGAGGATCACTGGCACTCCATTTTTTGCAATCATCATAAATTCCAAACGCGTACGTATTGACATAATCAGTAGCGATTACAGCATAGAATGACATGCTATTTTTCTGAAATGATATCGGAAATGTATGTAATTCACCAATTAAGCAGGCCCTCACGGGCAAGCAAGCATATATACAACTATATTGCATGATGCTAATCAAATGGGATAAATATATATATTTGATTTTGATGTATAAAAGAAAAGATGGACATACATGCAGTATACCACCAATGTATATTATAGATAATTATCAATGATATCGGGAATTTACAGTTAAAGAAGCAATAAATGATTTTCAACAAATAACGGCAGAATTTTTGTCAGACATCACTTCAGTTTTTAGTGGTGATTGAATGCATTACATTGTTTATAATTTTACATTGCAACACTTTTAAAAAAAGCAAGGAATGTTGTTGACACTGCACTAAACGATGCTTCATAGTAACGCATATAGCCATAAATTTGAAGCATCGTACATCGTTTAGGGATTTAGTTTTGTTGCATTTTTCCAAAATCTTAAGACCGAAACAAAGCCGGAATCGCATCGACGCTACGGAATTCGCATGCATGTACATAGAAATAGAGCTGGAATCAGCTGGAATTTTATCTTCATTTTGGTCAGGTGTGGTGTGGATTCGATTAAGCTTCACTGTAAGCAATTTTTCAAATGACTTCCGTCTAGCTATTCACAATCTTGCACTCCAATTGTCTTGAGAAACTTCTCATTTGGTGCTTCCCTTAACAGATTTACAGCAAAATTACTTCTGTTAGATCCGCATTAATAGTGGGCAGAATACAAATTTCGATGAAAATGTGCCTAGTTATCGCCCAACATTTCCACCGAATTATATACCGCTATTAAAATAGGCATATACCGGCATGATAAGATATGAATATATGTGTGGTGTTTCACACATTACCATAGGTATACATAAAGTGTACTTATGCAGCAAATTATTTTTAAACAAATTTCTCAGATTTCAATGTCATGCTACTGTCTACTGTCTTTCCACTGTCTTTTTATACTTTTGTATAAATGAGGTTTACTGAATTTGACCAATACATCCGTCCTCAGGGAAGTTACAATTAAGTCTACGTAAATGATGTGCATCATACAGCATTCAAATTCAAAGTTATGCTGTGATAAAACACTATGAGTAATCAAAGAAATACGAATGCCTCTAAAACACCTAAGTTGCCATAGTACAAAATGATCAGAACGTAGGGTGTCCTAAAAGTTTAATCTTTTTATTTTGAATCATAGGAGGAGGAGTTTTTAAAGCATTTTTTTCAAATGAATGCTCATCAGTGGAGAGGTCTTAAGACGTGGCAAACGTCTTGCGAAAGATTAGAATCAAACACCTTCAGCTTTCCAAAAGATGCAACTCCTTGAAGTGACCAAAACTTAAACAACCAAAATCTTTGACAGTGTATTTTGTAATTCAAAAGTAAGGGAATCAAGTAAACTGATATTAGTGTAATAACAAATCAATAATATAGGTATAAAGTATTATCAATAGTATTATCAATTAGGCATCAATATTATTATAAAGTACGAGTATAATAAATTGTTATGACAATATAAGTTTGATTGGCATTCCCTTACTTTTAAATTATATTCAATGAGCCAAAGCACATTTTCACAGTGTACTTTATGGCACACATAACACTAATTCAGTCATTTTATGAGATCCTCTTGATTCAAAACTCCTTCCAACTCAGGATAACAGACAGGCTATCGATGAAATTGTGTACATGATATTGTGTTGGCTATCACTAGTGTGCCCTCGGATTATTGTAGTTAAAGTCCTCATTAGGTGACATGCCACGCTCAATTACGCGTAATTCACGCGTAAACTACGCGTGATTACACATGACCCTAAACATCCGTGGCTGTGTGTGACATTGCTGCAACATCTGTCGGCAGTCCTGTTATATAGACTTTGCGTCTCATGTGTCTGCATGTATCAGAGGTTAAACAATGTTATAGAACCTCAATTTCATGCTCAGGGAAGACAAAACATGCTTAGCAGTTCATGCGTGATTCAAGCGGCAGCGCAGACAACCGTAGACGACGCGCAAACTATAAACTCTCGCCCACGCGTATTCATAAACATTCCCCATGCTTTAACAGCATCAGATCAAGTGATTTCTGACTCTTAGTGCAGCGCGTATGTACGCGGGGAGAAGAATAGAATGTCCTTAACCACAGATGTTAGGGGTGTTCCGTAATTACGCGTGGCATGTCACCTAGTGCTATATCATTAAGGCCTATTATTCCTATATTAAGATAAGATAAGATAATGTATATTCTTTTGTGAATGAAAATCGTGACATTACAGATGCTACAATACGTGTAACATAGAAAATGTTCCAGTTGTATGCAAAAAAAGTAAATCTGAAAAAGAATATTTTTCCGCCCATAGTAAATAAATGAAAAAGAGTTTTTTTTTTTGAGTTGAAGCGGCATAGTGGAAAGACGGTAGTGTTGAATCAACCTTCGACAATCGTTCTGGCATTCGTAAAGTGATTAATTTCAATTTCAATACGAATATCAATACGGAAGCATTCAAGAATTGATTAATTCTTCTTGTTTTAATGCATTCCGTCTCCACATTACATAAAAATCGCCAAATGATCAATCGGTGCTTCGAGTTGTCCGATTCTGAGCTAGAGCGAGGCTTTGCTTTTGGTAGTTTTTGAACAAAAAAAATCTTTCATAGTTCTATTATGAATCTATAGTTGACTTATAAATCAGATGGATGTTCAGAATAGAATTCAATATATAATGATTGTTGATTGGGTGCGTGGAATTGTTTTTGCTTATTTTTACGATAAATGTCCAATCTAGGCGTGAGTTTAAAATGCACTCAATAGGACTTGTGAAACTATTGCCATGTTTTATAATCATATTATAACCATTGGGTAATGTTAATTAGTTTATAACTATTTTAACATTTTTTAGATTTAAAATATATTAAACATCGATCGAAGAGAATGAATAGGTTTAAACACAATAATTGGGTTTCTTACCTTCAAAGGATCATCATAGACATTTTCGTAGTGCACGATGACCGAAAAGTTCAGCGACTGTAAAGTTGAACCTGGTAGCTGGCTGACAACGTAATCGTAGACTCCTCCATTGGTAACGGTGTAGACAGTAACTCTTGCCTGTGGAGGAAAAAATCAAATCACCACGACTGGGACTCGGCCAAAGATTCTGAATCGATTTACGTAGAAATTGAATCAATTATTCTTGTAATGTTGGGCTCATATTTATCATGCGATCGAAGTCTTACGATTAAAAAACCAGTAGGAGATTAAATAACAGATGATTGCACACTAGCTAGATATGTATTCAAATTTTTCTATCTGTTCATAATTTTGAGCTATATAGCCTTATGAGACAAACTAACAAAAGAATAAAAGTACATGTACTATAGTGTAATATCAATATCATAGCACACATCTACGAATAGGCCCATTTCTAATGGAGACACTGTGACAACTGACATATGGTGCACGAATGCGATTTTTTTGAATTATTGCGTGTAGAATGAAGTTAGAAGAGCTATTTCTATATTTAGTATGCAATTCATTTTGACATGACTGGTCATTCGAAACAAGTGACCGAAGTTCTTGTTCAACTGGACCGGGTAGTCTGTCATATTCTAAGAGGAAGTGACAAATATTTGTTGAAATATTTATCACTTAATATGAAAATATTGTGTAGTCAATGGAAATAAGATTGTTGAGCATACACTAATCGAAGAAAAAGATTTTGAATAAAAACTACCACTAAGTCACTCATGTGAAAGAGCATGACCTCGAGATCCTTTCCATCACTGATCACATTGAAGAAACACATCCTCGACTTCACTCTCATGACTTACGATGCAATCACTATTATACGACTTCTCTTCGTTTTCTTCATCATTACAAT
Organism: Prostheceraeus crozeri; assembly: GCA_907163375.1. Classification (NCBI taxonomy): domain Eukaryota; kingdom Metazoa; phylum Platyhelminthes; order Polycladida; family Euryleptidae; genus Prostheceraeus; species Prostheceraeus crozeri. The sequence goes on from CAJQUW010014855.1 coordinate 171,394, forward strand.
CACATTGAATTTGATAAACAGGCGATCTGATCAGTCAGACGTACAATTTTACAGTAGTCAAGTATGAACTGTTATGTGTGGTAAAGCTTCTGGTGTCCTGCAAAATCGAAAGCTTGCGTCCAGAGTAGCATTATTTAATTATAATAAATATAACAATTTATAATTGAGTGAACATTGAACATGCCTTGTTTGAATCACAATCAAATTATTCTAATTTATCGATTGCACGAGTATTTAGACGTGAAAACAAAATTGAGGTGCGTGATTTTGATCTTTGGAATAAGGTGTGCAAATATTATGTTTTTGAGTGAATTGGATATCAGAAAGAGAAAATAAGTCAGAAAAATATATCTATTAAGAGAAAATATATTTCTGAAGACATGTGGAGTTATTATGAAGCTCATGCTGTCATAGACATCTCTGATTATGTACTGATGCTTAATGGTGTAATGTTTATTTGTGAATTACTTTTCGTGGCCAATAAATCGAAGCTCCCATATAAATGCAAGAAATATGGGAGATGACCTTATACGTTTGGCCAATTATTAGATTTATCATTCAGTTAATGAAAAGTCCAACAAATTGCTTACGTCATTCTCATAAAACATATTCGCCCAGTAAGGTGCAAATAGTCCATAGGCAGGGAATTTATTGTCAGTTGATAAGTACTGATTCAATGCCGGATAATCAATTTTGGCGGCACTCATATCACTCGCAGTTCCAAAAATGGGCACAGCATTGCACAAGCCTTGAATAGTTGACCATCGACAATTCTCTCGTTCTGTCGAAGTTGCGAGTTCACCGCACGTACGATTTTCGTAAAGACAGTAGTCATTGTATTTTGATGAGTATTCAGCATTATTAGCGGCAATATTGTCAGTGGTGGCTTTCACGAAGCTTATGACTCCACTACTGGTTATCTGAAAAAAAGAGTGGAGAAATTACAAAACAATTATTTCGACAAATAACGTCTTCTGTCTGTAAATTACCGTATAAGATGGAGCCAATTGAGGAATAAAATCTAATTAAATGACTGAGAAGAATTCGACATCAACGTTTGGAGTGAGATCGGTCAATGTGATGTGGTTTGCGGACGACCAGGCAATAACTGATAGCTCGAAAGTCGGTTGCATGATGGACAAAATCAGTGAAGTGATAGAAGAATATGACAGAAAAACTAACCAGAAAATAGCAAAAGTGATGATGATTGAAAGAAGAAATGGATCGATTAACATGCAACTCCAATATCCCATATATGTGGGGAGCATTTGCAGAGGTTGGATTTTGCGAAAGAATAGATCTTGGACTAGCTGCGAAGGAAAAGAAACAGATGGCGGTTAGAAATGCAACTTTTGTCGACCGAAAAAAGTAGCAAAATGAGAATTTACAATTCGCTGCTAAGCGTTTCGCTACCGAGAGGGATTTCGTGATTAAATCTCAAAATTTTCTAACTGCCTGCGCTCATTGTGATTAGCTGCATTTTTGTTAAGTATCGACAAAGATTTCATGGACATGTCTGGGTTCGTTCTGTGATCATTTGCAACATGTTGATAGAAAACAATGATAATTCTACTTTTATATGTTACAAGCTGCTTTTCTGACTTAAATTTGATGTACATGCCGACTGATGGCCATAAATCGAAAGTCACAGATGACAAGATCGTCGGCATTTTGTGAGAGAGGGGAGATATTAAGCAGCTCGACGGATTAGAATGTTCGAAAACAGATTGAAAATATCTTGATTTGAAGAGTACTGCGCTGTATGGATTGAAGTCGTGAAGAAGACTAGAGCCATGCGAAATGTGGACTTGGAGAAGAAAGATGGAAGATCATCTGGACAGAGTATCGTACGAATGAGAAGGTATTGAGCATCGCAAACGACGATAGCTGCGTGATAAAAACATTCAGCAGAGGGCGGCATCAATGTCTTGTACATAACCTTCGACTAGATTGAGAGGTCGTTTTTCGAGCATGTTTTTAATTCAAGCAGATCTTTAACAAGGAAAAAGGTAAATCATGGCCGCATGGACTCCAGAATATCAGGCTCGGGCCTGAAATTGGATCGCTTTTGATGCACCGATAGCTGCCTATTCTTGCAAACTATATGTTGGCTTATCAAAGCAGGGATAATAAATATAATGAAGACATATTTGAAAAATATTGTCACTAAGTCAAAAGCTAAACTAAATACTCAATCAACCCTTGTGATTTGACGGTGGGCTATCAGAGAATTGATAAATTAATGCAGCCGCTGGCTCATTTATTCATGACTTATTCCGTCGAACACCGGTGATTTTGTTTGGAAAATCCCTGATGAGCCATATACGAAACTTGTGGGAGGACTCAGGGTAACCCGATCTTAGGTGAAAAATGAAAATACCGCTTTACTGATGCCGGTGCATCAAAAAATATAGAATAAATAATATAAATAATAATAATAAATATAAAATATAAAATGATAATAAATAATACAATAAAGTCCCTTCTGGTACGAAAACGACCCGCGAGACCCCAAGAATTCGGTGTGGTCTACAGACTTACCTGCGAGGATGAAAGTTGCTCTTGGAATTGCATCGGTGAAAGTTCAAGGCATGTGGAAGAACGGCTGTACGAACACAAACGCAATGTACGTAATGTACGTATGCTTTCTTCGCATTCAGAAGTTGCTGGTCATGTGTTGGAGTCGGGGCATGGAATAAATTGGTCTGATTGTGAAGTGATTGACAAGGAGGTACATTACAAAAAACGCCTCATCAAGGAGGCCCTCTGGTCAAAGAGATATAAAAGTGTGAATAAGGTCGATCACTATGTTGGATCTGCCTGGTCTGAAACTCTTTAGCTCCTGTCATTCCTTTTTATTTTATTTTACTTCTTACTTGAATGTCTTTAGTAGTAATGATGTTATACGGTATATTCATTTACGTTATCTCGCTATTTATTTCTATTTTGGATTTATTAATGTTTCTTTGATCATAGCTCGCATGCTAAGTTGTAACAAATCGATCTGTGAAGTCATTCCGTGAACATGCCTACTGGATGTAGGTGAAATGCATCGGCATCAGTAAAGCGGTATTTTCATTTTTCACCTAAGATCGGGTTACCCTGAGTCCTCCCACAAGTTTCACACCGATGATTTTGTTATTTTTATTATTGCTTCAGAGTCATGTTGATAAGTCATCACATAAATGGATTCAGAGGCTTTAAATGATCAAATGAGTGAAATCGTATCCGGGTACTAGATGTTTCAGGCCAGGGCCCGGCCCGGGTGCGTACAGAATTTTTCAGCCCCCACGCCCGGCCAGTGTCGCTCCGGCACGCTTCCAGCTCTGATCATGACAGCTAACTTACATAAATTGCGTTCACAAGTTGATCCCCAACCGGAAGATGATAGGGCGTTATTTCAATGAGACTTGATCGATACGCTTTTGATTGTGGAATTGCTCCTGATTTGCTAAATACAGTCGTTGCACCACTCGGAATCGAAAAGGTCGAATTCACTGAAAAATCAATACACCAACATTTGAGAATTAATCTTACAAAAAAATACTGAAGCTACTTACAGCAGCAACCTCCAACGCGACCAGTACCAACAAATGGGGATAGACAAGAGCAGGTATATGAACCAGCAGTATTAGTACATGTTGCGCGTTCAGCATCACAATCACTTGTTCCTCTAGCACATTCATCCGTATCTGTAGAAGAAAATAGAAGCATAGTCTATTTCATTTAATGCATTATTAAAAAGATGATCCTTTCCTGATTCATTTTTTATCCCTGATAGCAAAAGTCTTAAAACATGTTGCAATTTTTCTAGCTTGTATAAACAAACGGCGACTTTCAAAGGACTGTGACGCTTTAGACATTATTTTGGATGATTCTCTGAATTTAAAGTCAAATCTTGAGACGCATGAAACCACATACGACGGGACGGGCAACTTCCTGCCAACGACACTTTCTCCCCAGCACGCAGGTAATATTCTTCAATTGACAATGCATCTGGCCCAACAGACATGTGTTTGATTTGTGTTTCAAATTCCCAAAAATTCAGGTTAATATCTTGTTTGACACATTAAGCGTTCATCCACAGACTATGATTGGCTATTCGTTGCGAGTGTTAGCTATTCGTTGCGAGTGCTAAGCTATTCGTTGCGAGTGTTGAGCTATTCGTTGCGAATGTTAAGCTATTCGTTGCGAGTGTTAGCTATTCATTGCGAGTAATTAGCTATTCGTTGTGAGTTGAAGAGAGATCCCTCAAGGTTTCAGGTTATTCTGAATCGTTACTCTATAATAAAATAAGCTGTGCATGAGTGATTAGAACATCCTGCTGCTTTAAAATTACTAGATTAAATTGGCCCTGCTAAAAAGGTATTTATCTGCACGAAGCATACCAAGTGGTCGAGTCTGTGTACCGTTTGTATCTAATTGAATATTTCACGTCTGCTTTTGTGACACGAATGAAATGAGATCAACGCTGAGTTAAATAGACATGCAAAAGAAATGCGGCGGGTAGGACTCTACCCGACGACATCAGGCTATCTAGACTTGCAATATCTGTGCAACCTCTGATTCCAATTTGTGATTCAGTTCAATATACAGTTACAATTCTCTATCTCTCTTGGACAGACTACTCGTACCCTGGACCTGTGCGCCTTTGTATCGAAGTGCGACCCACAACCATGAAAGCTATTCTACGACCTGAATGCAGTAATTAAAGAGTGATTGCAATATATGAAATGCTAACTCACCAATGCAGGTAGTATCGGACAGTTCATATCCTCCTCCACAAGCGCATTCATATCCTCCCTCAAGATCAACGCAGTCAACCACTCCAGTTTTGAAAACGCCATTGGCACGACAGTTTGAATTAGATAAACTGCATTCGTTGATATCTACAATGAAAACATTTGTGCAAAATGAAGCCGTCACACATTCTATCAATGGCAAGCTGTAAGCTTCAGTTGGAATCGCAGATATCGGTTGAGTTCCTTCATAGATGGTCAGAGCAGCGCTTATCAAGGAAGACAGTGAAACACTGCAGCCCGCATAATTATATTGCTTTGACTGTCTAATTCTGTGCTACGACATGGTTATCTTGAACTTTGAAATTTTTAAATCGATCAGTGCAAACATTCTATGGTAGTTTGAAAACTTCTAGCATAAATGTTCGAATATCTTCTTTGAGGATAAGTGCATTGTTTTCAAAAGTTAAATATGCACGCGAAAATAGGGAAGCTACTCGTCTTTGAATATTAAATATCATCACATCTCTGTTCTCATTGTCATAGTCAGAACAGGCACTGTCAAAAGATCACCGTGCAGGTAGATCTACCTGATTTCATCTACCTGAATAAAACAGTTGATCGACAAAGTTTGCTTTGGATATATTCAATTATTGACTGATGGAATCTTAGATGTGATTTTTCTGGCTTTTGCCAGAATTCTGGCTGTCATCTTGAGTTGGTTTTTGATACACTTTCTTCCTCTTATGAATGTAGGCCCTTTTCCGATACTATGGATTGCCCTCATCACATCCCTGAATCACCAATAAAACAGCTAATAAGTTTGTACATCTGACCAACTGGTGCGACATATTTTATTAAGGAACGCTTAAATACTGATAGGAGTTCATAATTTATTCATCATTCAACGAGCTAATTATGCAATTTTTGAATGCACTTACTCGTACATGGTTGACCTTCACCCGATGTGGAGAATCCACTTTTGCACTGACATGAAAAGCTGGTTGAAGTTGCAGAGCAGCTGGCAACAGCTGACGCATAGGTCAAGCGTCCCGTATAACAAGGATTCGAGTCACAGGGATTGACGGACACTGGAAGAGGATTATCAAATCAGTAAAAGCACATATGCGCAAATATTTGTTTGTGTCACATCACAGAAATATCCCATCACCTGGTAAAGCCTTTTTTAAAGTATCTCTCGTCTTGACTAGCTTAAGTCTGTAGTATGGAAGTGCCAAGTTCATATTAACATTAAATTTTGATTTTTTAACTTATCCATAAATATACCTTGAATAAAATATCACGTAGGAATCCAACATCACCCTAGCATTGTTTTCTTTATTTCAATGCTAATACTCGTACTTCGATTGCAGGCTGCCGATGAAGTATGCGTATTTATGTTATCCTAGATGTAACCTATGTTATCCTAGATGAAATGTCTGTATCACTTAATCAGAAGATCAAGTAATAATATAAGTTAGCTGAACCAAACTACACTATTTATAAATGAACTGATTAGCTTTATATATGCGTCTCGCAGAAAAGAGCGTTTTCATGCTGTAGAAAGACAAGAAGGTTTTATGCTACTCTTTATTAACAAAGAGAGTCGGTGATTAAGTGGCTAGCCAGTTGATCTTTTGGTTTAGAGATAGAGTCAATGATAATTGCCGTCAAAACGGATGATAAACCAAATATTTTCTGACGGACTGAGCTGTGCAAGGCATCTTCAACACCTCCCAGTCGCTGTTCATATAAAAGGCAGTCCCGCCAGGATGATCGATGGCCGTCGGCTCCACGTCTCTGACTAGTTTCAACAATGACTTATCTTAATTGCGAGACTGCCTGTTGAAGTGACAATTCAATTGAACTTAGCCACAAAATGGCTTGCCATCTTACAATACAAACTTTATAAGCCTTTTCATCAGCAAAAGAAGAGCAATTCAAATAGCTAGCATATACACTAGCATTCTAGCTTATATTGCTATAATATTGGAGCAGCATGCATCCTCAGTTGAAAGATGAAGTGATTATCGGATCCCTGCCTATACATGTAGCCAAAACTTTGATATATAGATTTCATCAAGTCTCTGGATGATTATTATTTGACATGTTAATCGACGCATGGAGTATTGAAATCAGTGTCTTATAGAAATTAGTACCAAAAATGAAAGCAATTAAATAGATCTTACGTTTTGATCATTGACCGGATATAACTTTATTTTTAGGTGCAGCATTGTGATACATCTATGTTCTATTCTGTATATAAGTGGATGGAATACTTGGACAACAGACCGTCTTTTTTGATAGATACTTGACTCAAAAGCAATCAGTAATGGTAAAACTGTACTTTGCTACATATGAAAGCGTCTCTTATTCACAGAAATACAGTAGTCCAGATTCAGAGAAATACAGTTGCTACAGTTCTACTCACCAACGCAGTCAGGAAGGGGGAAATGGAATGTAGCCGTGTCACTGCCAAGTCCTCGATCAACACAGTTAGTAGACGAAACAATGTTGTTGCAGTTGTCAATACATTGTCGGGTTCCGGTTACAAAGCAGGATCCACAGGTATTTTCACATGTAGAGTTGGTGAAGTCTCCATAACGGAACGAAACCGAACAAGACGTGGTTGTGAGTTGAGCTGTTGTGGCATCTGCAACAGTTGATGATGTTTCCCCTACACATCAACAAAATTGAGGTCAATATTTACATGTAATGGGAAAGTATGGGTACTTTTTGAGAGAAAAATGCAGTCCTTCCGCAGACAAGTCAGTGTCCGAGGAATATTGCATTGAGATCGACAGAGGTGGATATTCACAGTTACAAATTTTTACTAGTAATGCAAGATCTTTTACGTCTGTAGTCAATCCTCAACTTATTTTTGTCAAAGTGCTAAGAATTGATCAACATGCCTCTGACACCGCCCAAAACAATATTTTAAACTTGATAAGAAGTCCGGCAAGTTAAACATGTGCCACCACAGTTGCTACTGACCGCCAAGAAATGTTCTGTCTACAAGAAAGTCTTCAAAGATCAGAGTGGAAGAAACAAACTGAGCAGACAACTTTACAACGCATTTTAAAAATCTGCGAAATGCTACTTGAGTCGCATAATTGGGTAGCAACGTACTTACGAGCAGCATACCCTGTACAGCATAGTCCTAAGAAAACTGAAATCAGTTGTCAGAACAATTTAATCAATTTTGCACAATCAGGACCTCACTTAATCAATTATCTGATCGTCAGGACGTGAAAGCCAGATGATCTCACAACCTTGAAAGTCCACATCTACGAGCACAAGCAAACTGAACATGTGTATACGGGAATGTTCTATACATGAATCATTGCCCAACATCAATGACACCAATGGCTGCAAAATCTTTGTACTCTCAACTGATTGTCAGGTGGAGCCGCAGAAGACGGGGCAATCTTATGTCACAAAAGATTTCAGACAACATTCAGTGCATTCCTAAAGTTGAGCTATCAATCTAGTTTCAATCTAGTTTGATCATGTGATGACGTGATACATTCGAAATCTCCTATTAACTATCTCATTCGATAACGAATTGCTATTGACAAAGTGGCTCAAGGTGACAATCGTACCTTGTGTGCTGGTTGCTGGCACACTTGTAGAAGCAGCCGTTGTTGACGCACCTGAAAAACAGCATTTGATCGTCAGGACGTGAAAGGCAGCTACTCTCATCAAGTGAAAGGTTGATTTCTATTGATGAGCTACATATGTTAGCAAACATGAATGTCTATCAATTCTATATCACTCTTCTTCTCAGGACAAAAGCAATACTGACGAGTGAGGCCCAGTAGCAACCAATCGGTTGTTGATGTCGGTCAGTGAGACCGCTGACTGCTACTATCCTCGCATTGCGCTGTCAGTGTTGAATGCGTTGTGATTGATTCGTTTGTTTAGTTACATGGACAATTTATGGACATTAGAAGCGATGCATGATGAGATGGATTATAGGTGTTTGGGTCATGATTAAGCAGTAGGTGGAGTTTGCAGTATATCTGACCTGTTGTGGTGTCAGCCGTTGATTGCTGTGCTGTTGTGGCGGACAGTGTACTGGATTCAGCTGTTACTGGTACAGATGTCGAGGTTTCACCTGCAATTGAATGTGAAGTAGAGGAAGGTGGTACCTGATGTGAGAAGAGCTCGATATGGAGCTGTTCTTCTTGTGAGTTTTAGATAACATTCAGTGTATTCCAAGAGTTGAGCTATCAATATAGTTTGATCTTGTGATGACGTGATACATTCGAAATCTCCTATTAACTATCTCATTCGATAACGAATTGTTATTGACAAAGTGGCTCAAGGTGACAATCGTACCTTGTGTGCTGGTTGCTGGCACACTTGTAGAAGCAGCCGAAGTTGTTGCACCTGAAAAACAGCATTTGATCGTCAAGACGTGAAAGGCAGCTACTCTCATCAATTGAAAGGTTGATTGCAATTGATGAGCTACATATGTTAGCAAACATGAATGTCAATCAATTCTATATCACTCGTCTTCTCAGGACAAAAGCAATGCTGACGGGTGAGGCCCAGTAGCAACCAATCGGTTGTTGATGTCGGTCAGTGAGACCGCTGACTGCTACTATCCTCGCATTGCGCTGTCTGTGTTGAATGCGTTGTGATTGATTCGTTTGTTTAGTTACATGGACAATATATGGACATTAGAAGCGATGCATGATGAGATGGATTATAGGTGTTTGGGTCATGATTAAGCAGTAGGTGGAGTTTGCAGTATATCTGACCTGTTGTGGTGTCAGCCGTTGATTGCTGTGCTGTTGTGGAGGACAGTGTACTGGATTCAGCTGTTACTGGTACAGATGTCGAGGTTTCACCTGCAATTGAATGTGAAGTAGAGGAAGGTGGTACCTGATGTGAGAAGAGCTCGATATGGAGCTGTTCTTCTTGTGAGTTTCAGATAACATTCAGTGTATTCCTAGAGTTGAGCTATCAATATAGTTTGATCTTGTGATGGCGTGATACATTCGAAATCTCCTATTAACTATCTCATTCGATAACGAATTGCTATTGACAAAGTGGCTCAATGTGACAATCGTACCTTGTGTGCTGGTTGCTGGCACACTTGTAGAAGCAGCCGCAGTTGATGCACCTGAAAAACAGCATTTGATCGTCAAGACGTGAAAGGCAGCTACTCTCATCAATTGAAAGGTTGATTGCTATTGATGAGCTACATATGTTAGCAAACATGAATGTCAATCAATTCTATATCACTCGTCCTCTCAGGACAAAAGCAATACTGACGAGTGAGGCCCAGTAGCAACCAATCGGTTGTTGATGTCGGTCAGTGAGACCGCTGACTGCTACTATCCTCGCATTGCGCTGTCTGTGTTGAATGCGTTGTGATTGATTCGTTTGTTTAGTTACATGGACAATATATGTACATTAGAAGCGACGCATGATGAGATGGATTATAGGTGTTTGGGTCATGATTAAGCAGTAGGTGGAGTTTGCTGTATATCTGACCTGTTGTGGTGTCAACCGTTGATTGCTGTGCTTTTGTGGCGGACAGTGTACTGGATTCAGCTGTTACTGGTACAGATGTCGAGGTTTCACCTGCAATTGAATGTGAAGTAGAGGAAGGCGGTACCTGATGTGAGGAGAGCTCGATATGGAGCTGTTCTTCTTGTGAGTTTCAGATAACATTCAGTGTATTCCAAGAGTTGAGCTATCAATATAGTTTGATCTTGTGATGACGTGATACATTCGAAATCTCCTATTAACTATCTCATTCGATAACGAATTGCTATTGACAAAGTGGCTCAATGTGACAATCGTACCTTGTGTGCTGGTTGCTGGCACACTTGTAGAAGCAGCCGAAGTTGTTGCACCTGAAAAACAGCATTTGATCGTCAAGACGTGAAAGGCAGCTACTCTCATCAATTGAAAGGTTGATTGCTATTGATGAGCTACATATGTTAGCAAACATGAATGTCAATCAATTCTATATCACTCGTCTTCTCAGGACAAAAGCAATACTGACGAGTGAGGCCCAGTAGCAACCAATCGGTTGTTGATGTCGGTCAGTGAGACCGCTGACTGCTACTATCCTCGCATTGCGCTGTCTGTGTTGAATGCGTTGTGATTGATTCGTTTGTTTAGTTACATGGACAATATATGGACATTAGAAGCGATGCATGATGAGATGGATTATAGGTGTTTGGGTCATGATTAAGCAGTAGGTGGAGTTTGCTGTATATCTGACCTGTTGTGGTGTCAGCCGTTGATTGCTGTGCTTTTGTGGCGGACAGTGTACTGGATTCAGCTGTTACTGGTACAGATGTCGAGGTTTCACCTGCAATTGAATGTGAAGTAGAGGAAGGAGGTACCTGATGTGAGGAGAGCTCGATATGGAGCTGTTCTTCTTGTGAGTTTCAGATAACATTCAGTGTATTCCAAGAGTTGAGCTATCAATATAGTTTGATCTTGTGATGACGTGATACATTCGAAATCTCCTATTAACTATCTCATTCGATAACGAATTGCTATTGACAAAGTGGCTCAATGTGACAATCGTACCTTGTGTGCTGGTTGCTGGCACACTTGTAGAAGCAGCCGCAGTTGATGCACCTGAAAAACAGCATTTGATCGTCAAGACGTGAAAGGCAGCTACTCTCATCAATTGAAAGGTTGATTGCTATTGATGAGCTACATATGTTAGCAAACATGAATGTCAATCAATTATATATCGCTATTCTTCTCAATACAAAAGCAATGCTGACGGGTGAGGCCCAGTAACAACCAATCGGTTGTTGATGTCGGTCAGTGAGACCGCTGACTGCTACTATCCTCGCATTGCGCTGTCAGTGTTGAATGCGTTGTGATTGATTCGTTTGTTTAGTTACATGGACAATATATGGACATTAGAAGCGATGCATGATGAGATGGATTATAGGTGTTTGGGTCATGATTAAGCAGTAGGTGGAGTTTGCTGTATATCTGACCTGTTGTGGTGTCAGCCGTTGATTGCTGTGCTTTTGTGGCGGACAGTGTACTGGATTCAGCTGTTACTGGTACAGATGTCGAGGTTTCACCTGCAATTGAATGTGAAGTAGAGGAAGGAGGTACCTGATGTGAGGAGAGCTCGATATGGAGCTGTTCTTCTTGTGAGTTTCAGATAACATTCAGTGTATTCCAAGAGTTGAGCTATCAATATAGTTTGATCTTGTGATGACGTGATACATTCGAAATCTCCTATTAACTATCTCATTCGATAACGAATTGCTATTGACAAAGTGGCTCAATGTGACAATCGTACCTTGTGTGCTGGTTGCTGGCACACTTGTAGAAGCAGCCGCAGTTGATGCACCTGAAAAACAGCATTTGATCGTCAAGACGTGAAAGGCAGCTACTCTCATCAATTGAAAGGTTGATTGCTATTGATGAGCTACATATGTTAGCAAACATGAATGTCAATCAATTCTATATCGCTCTTCTTCTCAATACAAAAGCAATGCTGACGGGTAAGGCCCAGTAACAACCAATCGGTTGTTGATGTCGGTCAGTGAGACCGCTGACTGCTACTATCCTCGCATTGCGCTGTCTGTGTTGAATGCGTTGTGATTGATTCGTTTGTTTAGTTACATGGACAATATATGGACATTAGAAGCGATGCTTGATGAGATGGATTATAGGTGTTTGGGTCATGATTAAGCAGTAGGTGCATTTTACAGTATATCTGACCTGTTGTGGTGTCAGCCGTTGATTGCTGTGCTTTTGTGGCGGACAGTGTACTGGATTCAGCTGTTACTGGTACAGATGTCGAGGTTTCACCTGCAATTGAATGTGAAGTAGAGGAAGGTGGTACCTGATGTGAGGAGAGCTCGATATGGAGCTGTTCTTCTTGTGAGTTTCAGATAACATTCAGTGTATTCCAAGAGTTGAGCTATCAATATAGTTTGATCTTGTGATGACGTGATACATTCGAAATCTCCTATTAACTATCTCATTCGATAACGAATTGCTATTGACAAAGTGGCTCAATGTGACAATCGTACCTTGTGTGCTGGTTGCTGGCACACTTGTAGAAGCAGCCGTTGTTGACGCACCTGAAAAACAGCATTTGATCGTCAGGACGTGAAAGGCAGCTACTCTCATCAAGTGAAAGGTTGATTTCTATTGATGAGCTACATATGTTAGCAAACATGAATGTCAATCAATTCTATATCGCTCTTCTTCTCAATACAAAAGCAATGCTGACGAGTGAGGCCCAGTAACAACCAATCGGTTGTTGATGTCGGTCAGTGAGACCGCTGACTGCTACTATCCTCGCATTGCGCTGTCAGTATTGAATGCGTTGTGATTGATTCGTTTGTTTAGTTACATGGACAATATATGGACATTAGAAGCGATGCATGATAAGATGGATTATAGGTGTTTGGGTCATGATTAAGCAGTAGGTGGAGTTTGCAGTATATCTGACCTGTTGTGGAGTCAGCCGTTGATTGCTGTGCTGTTGTGGCGGACAGTGTACTGGATTCAGCTGTTACTGGTACAGATGTCGAGGTTTCACCTGCAATTGAATGTGAAGTAGAGGAAGGTGGTACCTGATGTGAGAAGAGCTCGATATGGAGCTGTTCTTCTTGTGAGTTTCAGATAACATTCAGTGTATTCCTAGAGTTGAGCTATCAATATAGTTTGATCTTGTGATGACGTGATACATTCGAAATCTCCTATTAACTATCTCATTCGATAACGAATTGCTATTGACAAAGTGGCTCAATGTGACAATCGTACCTTGTGTGCTGGTTGCTGGCACACTTGTAGAAGCAGCCGCAGTTGATGCACCTGAAAAACAGCATTTGATCGTCAAGACGTGAAAGGCAGCTACTCTCATCAATTGAAAGGTTGATTGCTATTGATGAGCTACATATGTTAGCAAACATGAATGTCAATCAATTCTATATCACTCTTCTTCTCAGGACAAAAGCAATGCTGACGAGTGAGGCCCAGTAGCAACCAATCGGTTGTTGATGTCGGTCAGTGAGACCGCTGACTGCTACTATCCTCGCATTGCGCTGTCTGTGTTGAATGCGTTGTGATTGATTCGTTTGTTTAGTTACATGGACAATATATGGACATTAGAAGCGATGCATGATGAGATGGATTATAGGTGTTTGGGTCATGATTAAGCAGTAGGTGGAGTTTGCTGTATATCTGACCTGTTGTGGTGTCAGCCGTTGATTGCTGTGCTGTTGTGGCGGACAGTGTACTGGATTCAGCTGTTACTGGTACAGATGTCGAGGTTTCACCTGCAATTGAATGTGAAGTAGAGGAAGGTGGTACCTGATGTGAGGAGAGCTCGATATGGAGCTGTTCTTCTTGTGAGTTTCAGATAACATTCAGTGTATTCCTAGAGTTGAGCTATCAATATAGTTTGATCTTGTGATGACGTGATACATTCGAAATCTCCTATTAACTATCTCATTCGATAACGAATTGCTATTGACAAAGTGGCTCAATGTGACAATCGTACCTTGTGTGCTGGTTGCTGGCACACTTGTAGAAGCAGCCGCAGTTGATGCACCTGAAAAACAGCATTTGATCGTCAGGACGTGAAAGGCAGCTACTCTCATCAATTGAAAGGTTGATTGCTATTGATGAGCTACATATGTCATCAAACATGAATGTCAATCAATTCTATATCACTCTTCTTCTCAGGACAAAAGCAATGCTGACGAGTGAGGCCCAGTAACAACCAATCGGTTGTTGATGTCGGTCAGTGAGACCGCTGACTGCTACTATCCTCGCATTGCGCTGTCAGTATTGAATGCGTTGTGATTGATTCGTTTGTTTAGTTACATGGACAATATATGGACATTAGAAGCGATGCATGATGAGATGGATTATAGGTGTTTGGGTCATGATTAAGCAGTAGGTGGAGTTTGCTGTATATCTGACCTGTTGTGGTGTCAGCCGTTGATTGCTGTGCTGTTGTGGCGGACAGTGTACTGGATTCAGCTGTTACTGGTACAGATGTCGAGGTTTCACCTGCAATTGAATGTGAAGTAGAGGAAGGAGGTACCTGATGTGAGGAGAGCTCGATATGGAGCTGTTCTTCTTGTGAGTTTCAGATAACATTCAGTGTATTCCTAGAGTTGAGCTATCAATATAGTTTGATCTTGTGATGACGTGATACATTCGAAATCTCCTATTAACTATCTCATTCGATAACGAATTGCTATTGACAAAGTGGCTCAATGTGACAATCGTACCTTGTGTGCTGGTTGCTGGCACACTTGTAGAAGCAGCCGCAGTTGATGCACCTGAAAAACAGCATTTGATCGTCAGGACGTGAAAGGCAGCTACTCTCATCAATTGAAAGGTCGATTGCTATTGATGAGCTACATATGTTAGCAAACATGAATGTCAATCAATTCTATATCACTCTTCTTCTCAATACAAATGCGATACTGACGAGTGAGGCCCAGTAACAACCAATCGGTTGTTGATGTCGGTCAGTGAGACCGCTGACTGCTACTATCCTCGCATTGCGCTGTCAGTGTTGAATGCGTTGTGATTGATTCGTTTGTTTAGTTACATGGACAATATATGGACATTAGAAGCGATGCATGATGAGATGGATTATAGGTGTTTGGGTCATGATTAAGCAGTAGGTGGAGTTTGCTGTATATCTGACCTGTTGTGGTGTCAGCCGTTGATTGCTGTGCTGTTGTGGCGGACAGTGTACTGGATTCAGCTGTTACTGGTACAGATGTCGAGGTTTCACCTGCAATTGAATGTGAAGTAGAGGAAGGAGGTACCTGATGTGAGGAGAGCTCGATATGGAGCTGTTCTTCTTGTGAGTTTCAGATAACATTCAGTGTATTCCTAGAGTTGAGCTATCAATATAGTTTGATCTTGTGATGACGTGATACATTCGAAATCTCCTATTAACTATCTCATTCGATAACGAATTGCTATTGACAAAGTGGCTCAATGTGACAATCGTACCTTGTGTGCTGGTTGCTGGCACACTTGTAGAAGCAGCCGCAGTTGATGCACCTGAAAAACAGCATTTGATCGTCAGGACGTGAAAGGCAGCTACTCTCATCAATTGAAAGGTTGATTGCTATTGATGAGCTACATATGTTAGCAAACATGAATGTCAATCAATTCTACATCGCTCTTTTTCTCAATACAAAAGCAATGCTGACGGGTGAGGCCCAGTAACAACCAATCGGTTGTTGATGTCGGTCAGTGAGACCGCTGACTGCTACTATCCTCGCATTGCGCTGTCAGTGTTGAATGCGTTGTGATTGATTCGTTTGTTTAGTTACATGGACAATATATGGACATTAGAAGCGATGCATGATGAGATGGATTATAGGTGTTTGGGTCATGATTAAGCAGTAGGTTGATTTTGCAGTATATCTGACCTGTTGTGGTGTCAGCCGTTGATTGCTGTGCTGTTGTGGCGGACAGTGTACTGGATTCAGCTGTTACTGGTACAGATGTCGAGGTTTCACCTGCAATTGAATGTGAAGTAGAGGAAGGTGGTACCTGATGTGAGAAGAGCTCGATATGGAGCTGTTCTTCTTGTGAGTTTCAGATAACATTCAGTGTATTCCTAGAGTTGAGCTATCAATATAGTTTGATCTTGTGATGACGTGATACATTCGAAATCTCCTATTAACTATCTCATTCGATAACGAATTGCTATTGACAAAGTGGCTCAATGTGACAATCGTACCTTGTGTGCTGGTTGCTGGCACACTTGTAGAAGCAGCCGCAGTTGATGCACCTGAAAAACAGCATTTGATCGTCAGGACGTGAAAGGCAGCTACTCTCATCAATTGAAAGGTTGATTGCTATTGATGAGCTACATATGTTAGCAAACATGAATGTCAATCAATTCTATATCGCTCTTTTTCTCAATACAAAAGCAATGCTGACGAGTGAGGCCCAGTAACAACCAATCGGTTGTTGATGTCGGTCAGTGAGACCGCTGACTGCTACTATCCTCGCATTGCGCTGTCAGTATTGAATGCGTTGTGATTGATTCGTTTGTTTAGTTACATGGACAATATATGGACATTAGAAGCGATGCATGATGAGATGGATTATAGGTGTTTGGGTCATGATTAAGCAGTAGGTGGAGTTTGCAGTATATCTGACCTGTTGTGGTGTCAGCCGTTGATTGCTGTGCTGTTGTGGCGGACACTGTACTGGATTCAGCTGTTACTGGTACAGATGTCGAGGTTTCACCTGCAATTGAATGTGAAGTAGAGGAAGGTGGTACCTGATGTGAGAAGAGCTCGATATGGAGCTGTTCTTCTTGTGAGTTTCAGATAACATTCAGTGTATTCCTAGAGTTGAGCTATCAATATAGTTTGATCTTGTGATGACGTGATACATTCGAAATCTCCTATTAACTATCTCATTCGATAACGAATTGCTATTGACAAAGTGGCTCAATGTGACAATCGTACCTTGTGTGCTGGTTGCTGGCACACTTGTAGAAGCAGCCGCAGTTGATGCACCTGAAAAACAGCATTTGATCGTCAGGACGTGAAAGGCAGCTACTCTCATCAATTGAAAGGTTGATTGCTATTGATGAGCTACATATGTCATCAAACATGAATGTCAATCAATTCTATATCACTCTTCTTCTCAGGACAAAAGCAATGCTGACGAGTGAGGCCCAGTAACAACCAATCGGTTGTTGATGTCGGTCAGTGAGACCGCTGACTGCTACTATCCTCGCATTGCGCTGTCAGTATTGAATGCGTTGTGATTGATTCGTTTGTTTAGTTACATGGACAATATATGGACATTAGAAGCGATGCATGATGAGATGGATTATAGGTGTTTGGGTCATGATTAAGCAGTAGGTGGAGTTTGCTGTATATCTGACCTGTTGTGGTGTCGGCCGTTGATTGCTGTGCTGTTGTGGCGGACACTGTACTGGATTCAGCTGTTACTGGTACAGATGTCGAGGTTTCACCTGCAATTGAATGTGAAGTAGAGGAAGGTGGTACCTGATGTGAGAAGAGCTCGATATGGAGCTGTTCTTCTTGTGAGTTTCAGATAACATTCAGTGTATTCCTAGAGTTGAGCTATCAATATAGTTTGATCTTGTGATGACGTGATACATTCGAAATCTCCTATTAACTATCTCATTCGATAACGAATTGCTATTGACAAAGTGGCTCAATGTGACAATCTTACCTTGTGTGCTGGTTGCTGGCACACTTGTAGAAGCAGCCGCAGTTGATGCACCTGAAAAACAGCATTTGATCGTCAGGACGTGAAAGGCAGCTACTCTCATCAATTGAAAGGTTGATTGCTATTGATGAGCTACATATGTTAGCAAACATGAATGTCAATCAATTCTACATCGCTCTTTTTCTCAATACAAAAGCAATGCTGACGGGTGAGGCCCAGTAACAACCAATCGGTTGTTGATGTCGGTCAGTGAGACCGCTGACTGCTACTATCCTCGCATTGCGCTGTCAGTGTTGAATGCGTTGTGATTGATTCGTTTGTTTAGTTACATGGACAATATATGGACATTAGAAGCGATGCATGATGAGATGGATTATAGGTGTTTGGGTCATGATTAAGCAGTAGGTTGATTTTGCAGTATATCTGACCTGTTGTGGTGTCAGCCGTTGATTGCTGTGCTGTTGTGGCGGACAGTGTACTGGATTCAGCTGTTACTGGTACAGATGTCGAGGTTTCACCTGCAATTGAATGTGAAGTAGAGGAAGGTGGTACCTGATGTGAGAAGAGCTCGATATGGAGCTGTTCTTCTTGTGAGTTTCAGATAACATTCAGTGTATTCCTAGAGTTGAGCTATCAATATAGTTTGATCTTGTGATGACGTGATACATTCGAAATCTCCTATTAACTATCTCATTCGATAACGAATTGCTATTGACAAAGTGGCTCAATGTGACAATCGTACCTTGTGTGCTGGTTGCTGGCACACTTGTAGAAGCAGCCGCAGTTGATGCACCTGAAAAACAGCATTTGATCGTCAGGACGTGAAAGGCAGCTACTCTCATCAATTGAAAGGTTGATTGCTATTGATGAGCTACATATGTTAGCAAACATGAATGTCAATCAATTCTATATCGCTCTTCTTCTCAGGACAAAAGCAATGCTGACGAGTGAGGCCCAGTAACAACCAATCGGTTGTTGATGTCGGTCAGTGAGACCGCTGACTGCTACTATCCTCGCATTGCGCTGTCAGTATTGAATGCGTTGTGATTGATTCGTTTGTTTAGTTACATGGACAATATATGGACATTAGAAGCGATGCATGATAAGATGGATTATAGGTGTTTGGGTCATGATTAAGCAGTAGGTGGAGTTTGCAGTATATCTGACCTGTTGTGGTGTCAGCCGTTGATTGCTGTGCTGTTGTGGCGGACACTGTACTGGATTCAGCTGTTACTGGTACAGATGTCGAGGTTTCACCTGCAATTGAATGTGAAGTAGAGGAAGGTGGTACCTGATGTGAGAAGAGCTCGATATGGAGCTGTTCTTCTTGTGAGTTTCAGATAACATTCAGTGTATTCCTAGAGTTGAGCTATCAATATAGTTTGATCTTGTGATGACGTGATACATTCGAAATCTCCTATTAACTATCTCATTCGATAACGAATTGCTATTGACAAAGTGGCTCAATGTGACAATCGTACCTTGTGTGCTGGTTGCTGGCACACTTGTAGAAGCAGCCGCAGTTGATGCACCTGAAAAACAGCATTTGATCGTCAGGACGTGAAAGGCAGCTACTCTCATCAATTGAAAGGTTGATTGCTATTGATGAGCTACATATGTTAGCAAACATGAATGTCAATCAATTCTATATCGCTCTTCTTCTCAATACAAAAGCAATGCTGACGAGTGAGGCCCAGTAACAACCAATCGGTTGTTGATGTCGGTCAGTGAGACCGCTGACTGCTACTATCCTCGCATTGCGCTGTCAGTATTGAATGCGTTGTGATTGATTCGTTTGTTTAGTTACATGGACAATATATGGACATTAGAAGCGATGCATGATGAGATGGATTATAGGTGTTTGGGTCATGATTAAGCAGTAGGTGGAGTTTGCAGTATATCTGACCTGTTGTGGTGTCAGCCGTTGATTGCTGTGCTGTTGTGGCGGACACTGTACTGGATTCAGCTGTTACTGGTACAGATGTCGAGGTTTCACCTGCAATTGAATGTGAAGTAGAGGAAGGTGGTACCTGATGTGAGAAGAGCTCGATATGGAGCTGTTCTTCTTGTGAGTTTCAGATAACATTCAGTGTATTCCTAGAGTTGAGCTATCAATATAGTTTGATCTTGTGATGACGTGATACATTCGAAATCTCCTATTAACTATCTCATTCGATAACGAATTGCTATTGACAAAGTGGCTCAATGTGACAATCGTACCTTGTGTGCTGGTTGCTGGCACACTTGTAGAAGCAGCCGCAGTTGATGCACCTGAAAAACAGCATTTGATCGTCAGGACGTGAAAGGCAGCTACTCTCATCAATTGAAAGGTTGATTGCTATTGATGAGCTACATATGTTAGCAAACATGAATGTCAATCAATTCTATATCGCTCTTCTTCTCAGGACAAAAGCAATGCTGACGAGTGAGGCCCAGTAACAACCAATCGGTTGTTGATGTCGGTCAGTGAGACCGCTGACTGCTACTATCCTCGCATTGCGCTGTCAGTGTTGAATGCGTTGTGATTGATTCGTTTGTTTAGTTACATGGACAATATATGGACATTAGAAGCGATGCATGATGAGATGGATTATAGGTGTTTGGGTCATGATTAAGCAGCAAGTGCATTTTGCAGTATATCTGACCTGTTGTGGTGTCAGCCGTTGATTGCTGTGCTGTTGTGGCGGACACTGTACTGGATTCAGCTGTTACTGGTACAGATGTCGAGGTTTCACCTGCAATTGAATGTGAAGTAGAGGAAGGTGGTACCTGATGTGAGAAGAGCTCGATATGGAGCTGTTCTTCTTGTGAGTTTCAGATAACATTCAGTGTATTCCTAGAGTTGAGCTATCAATCTAGTTTGATCTTGTGATGACGTGTTACATTCGAAATCTCCTATTAACTATCTCATTCGATAACGAATTGCTATTGACAAAGTGGCTCAATGTGACAATCGTACCTTGTGTGCTGGTTGCTGGCACACTTGTAGAAGCAGCCGCAGTTGATGCACCTGAAAAACAGCATTTGATCGTCAGGACGTGAAAGGCAGCTACTCTCATCAATTGAAAGGTTGATTGCTATTGATGAGCTACATATGTTAGCAAACATGAATGTCAATCAATTCTATATCGCTCTTCTTCTCAGGACAAAAGCAATGCTGACGAGTGAGGCCCAGTAACAACCAATCGGTTGTTGATGTCGGTCAGTGAGACCGCTGACTGCTACTATCCTCGCATTGCGCTGTCAGTGTTGAATGCGTTGTGATTGATTCGTTTGTTTAGTTACATGGACAATATATGGACATTAGAAGCGATGCATGATGAGATGGATTATAGGTGTTTGGGTCATGATTAAGCAGTAGGTTGATTTTGCAGTATATCTGACCTGTTGTGGTGTCAGCCGTTGATTGCTGTGCTGTTGTGGCGGACAGTGTACTGGATTCAGCTGTTACTGGTACAGATGTCGAGGTTTCACCTGCAATTGAATGTGAAGTAGAGGAAGGTGGTACCTGATGTGAGAAGAGCTCGATATGGAGCTGTTCTTCTTGTGTCTTGTGAGTTTCAGATAACATTCAGTGTATTCCTAGAGTTGAGCTATCAATCTAGTTTGATCTTGTGATGACGTGTTACATTCGAAATCTCCTATTAACTATCTCATTCGATAACGAATTGCTATTGACAAAGTGGCTCAATGTGACAATCGTACCTTGTGTGCTGGTTGCTGGCACACTTGTAGAAGCAGCCGCAGTTGATGCACCTGAAAAACAGCATTTGATCGTCAGGACGTGAAAGGCAGCTACTCTCATCAATTGAAAGGTTGATTGCTATTGATGAGCTACATATGTTAGCAAACATGAATGTCAATCAATTCTATATCGCTCTTCTTCTCAGGACAAAAGCAATGCTGACGAGTGAGGCCCAGTAACAACCAATCGGTTGTTGATGTCGGTCAGTGAGACCGCTGACTGCTACTATCCTCGCATTGCGCTGTCAGTGTTGAATGCGTTGTGATTGATTCGTTTGTTTAGTTACATGTACAATATATGGACATTAGAAGCGATGCATGATGAGATGGATTATAGGTGTTTGGGTCATGATTAAGCAGTAGGTGGATTTTGCAGTATATCTGACCTGTTGTGGTGTCAGCCGTTGATTGCTGTGCTGTTGTGGCGGACAGTGTACTGGATTCAGCTGTTACTGGTACAGATGTCGATGTTACCTGATGTGAGAAGAGCTCGATATGGAGCTGTTCTTCTTGTGAGTTTCAGATAAAATTCAGTGTATTCCTAGCGTTGACCTATCAATCTAGTTTGATCTTTTGATGACTTGTTACATTCGAAATCTCCTATTAACGAATTGCTATTGACAAAGTGGCTCAATGTGACAATCGTACCTTGTGTGCTGGTTGCTGGCACACTTGTAGAAGCAGCCGCAGTTGATGCACCTGAAAAACAGCATTTGATCGTCAGGACGTGAAAGGCAGCTACTCTCATCAATTGAAAGGTTGATTGCTATTGATGAGCTACATATGTTAGCAAACATGAATGTCAATCAATTCTATATCGCTCTTCTTCTCAGGACAAAAGCAATGCTGACGAGTGAGGCCCAGTAACAACCAATCGGTTGTTGATGTCGGTCAGTGAGACCGCTGACTGCTACTATCCTCGCATTGCGCTGTCAGTGTTGAATGCGTTGTGATTGATTCGTTTGTTGAGTTACATGTATATTGTATGGACATTAGAAGCGATGCATGATGAGATAGATTATAGGTGTTTGGGTCATGATTAAGCAGTAGGTTGATTTTGCAGTATATCTGACCTGTTGTGGTGTCAGCCGTTGATTGCTGTGCTGTTGTGGCGGACACTGTACTGGATTCAGCTGTTACTGGTACAGATGTCGAGGTTTCACCTGCAATTGAATGTGAAGTAGAGGAAGGTGGTACCTGATGTGAGAAGAGCTCGATATGGAGCTGTTCTTCTTGTGAGTTTCAGATAACATTCAGTGCATTCCTAGAGTTGAGCTATCAATCTAGTTTGATCTTGTGATGACGTGATACATTCGAAATCTCCTATTAACTATCTCATTCGATAACGAATTGCTATTGACAAAGTGGCTCAATGTGACAATCGTACCTTGTGTGCTGGTTGCTGGCACACTTGTAGAAGCAGCCGCAGTTGATGCACCTGAAAAAGAGCATTTGATCGTCAGGACGTGAAAGGCAGCTACTCTCATCAATTGAAAGGTTGATTGCTATTGATGAGCTACATATGTTAGCAAACATGAATGTCAATCAATTCTATATCGCTCTTCTTCTCAGGACAAAAGCAATGCTGACGAGTGAGGCCCAGTAACAACCAATCGGTTGTTGATGTCGGTCAGTGAGACCGCTGACTGCTACTATCCTCGCATTGCGCTGTCAGTGTTGAATGCGTTGTGATTGATTCGTTTGTTTAGTTACATGTACATTATATGGACATTAGAAGCGATGGATGATGAGATGGATTATAGGTGTTTGGGTCATGATTAAGCAGTAGGTGGATTTTGCAGTATATCTGACCTGTTGTGGTGTCAGCCGTTGATTGCTGTGCTGTTGTGGCGGACACTGTACTGGATTCAGCTGTTACTGGTACAGATGTGGAGGTTTCACCTGCAATTGAATGTGAAGTAGAGGAAGGTGGTACCTGATGTGAGAAGAGCTCGATATGGAGCTGTTCTTCTTGTGAGTTTCAGATAACATTCAGTGCATTCCTAGAGTTGAGCTATCAATCTAGTTTGATCTTGTGATGACGTGATACATTCGAAATCTCCTATTAACTATCTCATTCGATAACGAATTGCTATTGACAAAGTGGCTCAATGTGACAATCGTACCTTGTGTGCTGGTTGCTGGCACACTTGTAGAAGCAGCCGCAGTTGATGCACCTGAAAAACAGCATTTGATCGTCAGGACGTGAAAGGCAGCTACTCTCATCAATTGAAAGGTTGATTGCTATTGATGAGCTACATATGTTAGCAAACATGAATGTCAATCAATTCTATATCGCTCTTCTTCTCAGGACAAAAGCAATGCTGACGAGTGAGGCCCAGTAACAACCAATCGGTTGTTGATGTCGGTCAGTGAGACCGCTGACTGCTACTATCCTCGCATTGCGCTGTCAGTGTTGAATGCGTTGTGATTGATTCGTTTGTTGAGTTACATGTATATTATATGGACATTAGAAGCGATGCATGATGAGATGGATTATAGGTGTTTGGGTCATGATTAAGCAGTAGGTGGATTTTGCAGTATATCTGACCTGTTGTGGTGTCAGCCGTTGATTGCTGTGCTGTTGTGGCGGACACTGTACTGGATTCAGCTGTTACTGGTACAGATGTGGAGGTTTCACCTGCAATTGAATGTGAAGTGGAGGAAGGTGGTACCTGATGTGAGAAGAGCTCGATATGGAGCTGTTCTTCTTGTGAGTTTCAGATAACATTCAGTGCATTCCTAGAGTTGAGCTATCAATCTAGTTTGATCTTGTGATGACGTGATACATTCGAAATCTCCTATTAACTATCTCATTCGATAACGAATTGCTATTGACAAAGTGGCTCAATGTGACAATCGTACCTTGTGTGCTGGTTGCTGGCACACTTGTAGAAGCAGCCGCAGTTGATGCACCTGAAAAAGAGCATTTGATCGTCAGGACGTGAAAGGCAGCTACTCTCATCAATTGAAAGGTTGATTGCTATTGATGACCTACATATGTTAGCAAACATGAATGTCAATCAATTCAAAATCGCTCTTCTTCTCAGGACAAAAGCAATGCTGACGAGTGAGGCCCAGTAACAACCAATCGGTTGTTGATGTCGATCAGTGAGACCACTGACTGCTACTATCCTCGCATTGCGCTGTCAGTGTTGAATGCGTTGTGATTGATTCGTTTGTTTAGTTACATGTATATTATATGGACATTAGAAGCGATGCATGATGAGATGGATTATAGGTGTTTGGGTCATGATTAAGCAGTAGGTGGATTTTGCAGTATATCTGACCTGTTGTGGTGTCAGCCGTTGATTGCTGTGCTGTTGTGGCGGACACTGTACTGGATTCAGCTGTTACTGGTACAGATGTGGAGGTTTCACCTGCAATTGAATGTGAAGTGGAGGAAGGTGGTACCTGATGTGAGAAGAGCTCGATATGGAGCTGTTCTTCTTGTGAGTTTCAGATAACATTCAGTGCATTCCTAGAGTTGAGCTATCAATCTAGTTTGATCTTGTGATGACGTGATACATTCGAAATCTCCTATTAACTATCTCATTCGATAACGAATTGCTATTGACAAAGTGGCTCAATGTGACAATCGTACCTTGTGTGCTGGTTGCTGGCACACTTGTAGAAGCAGCCGCAGTTGATGCACCTGAAAAAGAGCATTTGATCGTCAGGACGTGAAAGGCAGCTACTCTCATCAATTGAAAGGTTGATTGCTATTGATGACCTACATATGTTAGCAAACATGAATGTCAATCAATTCAAAATCGCTCTTCTTCTCAGGACAAAAGCAATGCTGACGAGTGAGGCCCAGTAACAACCAATCGGTTGTTGATGTCGGTCAGTGAGACCGTTGACAGCTACTATCCTCGCATTGCGCTGTCAGTGTTGAATGCGTTGTGATTGATTCGTTTGTTTAGTTACATGTACATTAGATGGACATTAGAAGCGATGCATGATGAGATGGATTATAGGTGTTTGGGTCATGATTAAGCAGTAGGTGGATTTTGCAGTATATCTGACCTGTTGTGGTGTCAGCCGTTGATTGCTGTGCTGTTGTGGCGGACACTGTACTGGATTCAGCTGTTACTGGTACAGATGTGGAGGTTTCACCTGCAATTGAATGTGAAGTGGAGGAAGGTGGTACCTGATGTGAGAAGAGCTCGATATGGAGCTGTTCTTCTTGTGAGTTTCAGATAACATTCAGTGCATTCCTAGAGTTGAGCTATCAATCTAGTTTGATCTTGTGATGACGTGATACATTCGAAATCTCCTATTAACTATCTCATTCGATAACGAATTGCTATTGACAAAGTGGCTCAATGTGACAATCGTACCTTGTGTGCTGGTTGCTGGCACACTTGTAGAAGCAGCCGCAGTTGATGCACCTGAAAAAGAGCATTTGATCGTCAGGACGTGAAAGGCAGCTACTCTCATCAATTGAAAGGTTGATTGCTATTGATGACCTACATATGTTAGCAAACATGAATGTCAATCAATTCAAAATCGCTCTTCTTCTCAGGACAAAAGCAATGCTGACGAGTGAGGCCCAGTAACAACCAATCGGTTGTTGATGTCGGTCAGTGAGACCGTTGACAGCTACTATCCTCGCATTGCGCTGTCAGTGTTGAATGCGTTGTGATTGATTCGTTTGTTTAGTTACATGTACATTAGATGGACATTAGAAGCGATGCATGATGAGATGGATTATAGGTGTTTGGGTCATGATTAAGCAGTAGGTGGATTTTGCAGTATATCTGACCTGTTGTGGTGTCAGCCGTTGATTGCTGTGCTGTTGTGGCGGACACTGTACTGGATTCAGCTGTTACTGGTACAGATGTGGAGGTTTCACCTGCAATTGAATGTGAAGTGGAGGAAGGTGGTACCTGATGTGAGAAGAGCTCGATATGGAGCTGTTCTTCTTGTGAGTTTCAGATAACATTCAGTGCATTCCTAGAGTTGAGCTATCAATCTAGTTTGATCTTGTGATGACGTGATACATTCGAAATCTCCTATTAACTATCTCATTCGATAACGAATTGCTATTGACAAAGTGGCTCAATGTGACAATCGTACCTTGTGTGCTGGTTGCTGGCACACTTGTAGAAGCAGCCGCAGTTGATGCACCTGAAAAAGAGCATTTGATCGTCAGGACGTGAAAGGCAGCTACTCTCATCAATTGAAAGGTTGATTGCTATTGATGACCTACATATGTTAGCAAACATGAATGTCAATCAATTCAAAATCGCTCTTCTTCTCAGGACAAAAGCAATGCTGACGAGTGAGGCCCAGTAACAACCAATCGGTTGTTGATGTCGGTCAGTGAGACCGTTGACAGCTACTATCCTCGCATTGCGCTGTCAGTGTTGAATGCGTTGTGATTGATTCGTTTGTTTAGTTACATGTACATTAGATGGACATTAGAAGCGATGCATGATGAGATGGATTATAGGTGTTTGGGTCATGATTAAGCAGTAGGTGGATTTTGCAGTATATCTGACCTGTTGTGGTGTCAGCCGTTGATTGCTGTGCTGTTGTGGCGGACACTGTACTGGATTCAGCTGTTACTGGTACAGATGTGGAGGTTTCACCTGCAATTGAATGTGAAGTGGAGGAAGGTGGTACCTGATGTGAGAAGAGCTCGATATGGAGCTGTTCTTCTTGTGAGTTTCAGATAACATTCAGTGCATTCCTAGAGTTGAGCTATCAATCTAGTTTGATCTTGTGATGACGTGATACATTCGAAATCTCCTATTAACTATCTCATTCGATAACGAATTGCTATTGACAAAGTGGCTCAATGTGACAATCGTACCTTGTGTGCTGGTTGCTGGCACACTTGTAGAAGCAGCCGCAGTTGATGCACCTGAAAAAGAGCATTTGATCGTCAGGACGTGAAAGGCAGCTACTCTCATCAATTGAAAGGTTGATTGCTATTGATGAACTACATATGTTAGCAAACATGAATGTCAATCAATTCAAAATCGCTCTTCTTCTCAGGACAAAAGCAATGCTGACGAGTGAGGCCCAGTAACGACCAACCGGTTGTTGATGTCGGTCAGTGGGACCATTGACAGCTACTATCCTCGCATTGCGCTGTCAGTGTTGAATGCGTTGTGATTGATTCGTTTGTTTAGTTACATGTACATTAGATGGACATTAGAAGCGATGCATGATGAGATGGATTATAGGTGTTTGGGTCATGATTAAGCAGTAGGTGGATTTTGCAGTATATCTGACCTGTTGTGGTGTCAGCCGTTGATTGCTGTGCTGTTGTGGCGGACACTGTACTGGATTCAGCTGTTACTGGTACAGATGTGGAGGTTTCACCTGCAATTGAATGTGAAGTGGAGGAAGGTGGTACCTGATGTGAGAAGAGCTCGATATGGAGCTGTTCTTCTTGTGAGTTTCAGATAACATTCAGTGCATTCCTAGAGTTGAGCTATCAATCTAGTTTGATCTTGTGATGACGTGATACATTCGAAATCTCCTATTAACTATCTCATTCGATAACGAATTGCTATTGACAAAGTGGCTCAATGTGACAATCGTACCTTGTGTGCTGGTTGCTGGCACACTTGTAGAAGCAGCCGCAGTTGATGCACCTGAAAAACAGCATTTGATCGTCAGGACGTGAAAGGCAGCTACTCTCATCAATTGAAAGGTTGATTGCTATTGATGAGCTACATATGTTAGCAAACATGAATGTCAATCAATTCAAAATCGCTCTTCTTCTCAGGACAAAAGCAATGCTGACGAGTGAGGCCCAGTAACAACCAATCGGTTGTTGATGTCGGTCAGTGAGACCGTTGACAGCTACTATCCTCGCATTGCGCTGTCAGTGTTGAATGCGTTGTGATTGATTCGTTTGTTTAGTTACATGTACATTAGATGGACATTAGAAGCGATGCATGATGAGATGGATTATAGGTGTTTGGGTCATGATTAAGCAGTAGGTGGATTTTGCAGTATATCTGACCTGTTGTGGTGTCAGCCGTTGATTGCTGTGCTGTTGTGGCGGACACTGTACTGGATTCAGCTGTTACTGGTACAGATGTGGAGGTTTCACCTGCAATTGAATGTGAAGTGGAGGAAGGTGGTACCTGATGTGAGAAGAGCTCGATATGGAGCTGTTCTTCTTGTGAGTTTCAGATAACATTCAGTGCATTCCTAGAGTTGAGCTATCAATCTAGTTTGATCTTGTGATGACGTGATACATTCGAAATCTCCTATTAACTATCTCATTCGATAACGAATTGCTATTGACAAAGTGGCTCAATGTGACAATCGTACCTTGTGTGCTGGTTGCTGGCACACTTGTAGAAGCAGCCGCAGTTGATGCACCTGAAAAAGAGCATTTGATCGTCAGGACGTGAAAGGCAGCTACTCTCATCAATTGAAAGGTTGATTGCTATTGATGAGCTACATATGTTAGCAAACATGAATGTCAATCAATTCTATATCGCTCTTCTTCTCAGGACAAAAGCAATGCTGACGAGTGAGGCCCAGTAACAACCAATCGGTTGTTGATGTCGGTCAGTGAGACCATTGACTGCTACTATCCTCGCATTGCGCTGTCAGTGTTGAATGCGTTGTGATTGATTCGTTTGTTTAGTTACATGTACATTAGATGGACATTAGAAGCGATGCATGATGAGATGGATTATAGGTGTTTGGGTCATGATTAAGCAGTAGGTGGATTTTGCAGTATATCTGACCTGTTGTGGTGTCAGCCGTTGATTGCTGTGCTGTTGTGGCGGACACTGTACTGGATTCAGCTGTTACTGGTACAGATGTCGAGGTTTCACCTGCAATTGAATGTGAAGTGGAGGAAGGTGGTACCTGATGTGAGAAGAGCTCGATATGGAGCTGTTCTTCTTGTGAGTTTCAGATAACATTCAGTGCATTCCTAGAGTTGAGCTATCAATCTAGTTTGATCTTGTGATGACGTGATACATTCGAAATCTCCTATTAACTATCTCATTCGATAACGAATTGCTATTGACAAAGTGGCTCAATGTGACAATCGTACCTTGTGTGCTGGTTGCTGGCACACTTGTAGAAGCAGCCGCAGTTGATGCACCTGAAAAACAGCATTTGATCGTCAGGACGTGAAAGGCAGCTACTCTCATCAATTGAAAGGTTGATTGCTATTGATGAGCTACATATGTTAGCAAACATGAATGTCAATCAATTCTATATCGCTCTTCTTCTCAGGACAAAAGCAATGCTGACGAGTGAGGCCCAGTAACAACCAATCGGTTGTTGATGTCGGTCAGTGAGACCATTGACTGCTACTATCCTCGCATTGCGCTGTCAGTGTTGAATGCGTTGTGATTGATTCGTTTGTTTAGTTACATGTACATTAGATGGACATTAGAAGCGATGCATGATGAGATGGATTATAGGTGTTTGGGTCATGATTAAGCAGTAGGTGGATTTTGCAGTATATCTGACCTGTTGTGGTGTCAGCCGTTGATTGCTGTGCTGTTGTGGCGGACACTGTACTGGATTCAGCTGTTACTGGTACAGATGTGGAGGTTTCACCTGCAATTGAATGTGAAGTGGAGGAAGGTGGTACCTGATGTGAGAAGAGCTCGATATGGAGCTGTTCTTCTTGTGAGTTTCAGATAACATTCAGTGCATTCCTAGAGTTGAGCTATCAATCTAGTTTGATCTTGTGATGACGTGATACATTCGAAATCTCCTATTAACTATCTCATTCGATAACGAATTGCTATTGACAAAGTGGCTCAATGTGACAATCGTACCTTGTGTGCTGGTTGCTGGCACACTTGTAGAAGCAGCCGCAGTTGATGCACCTGAAAAAGAGCATTTGATCGTCAGGACGTGAAAGGCAGCTACTCTCATCAATTGAAAGGTTGATTGCTATTGATGAGCTACATATGTTAGCAAACATGAATGTCAATCAATTCTATATCGCTCTTCTTCTCAGGACAAAAGCAATGCTGACGAGTGAGGCCCAGTAACAACCAATCGGTTGTTGATGTCGATCAGTGAGACCATTGACTGCTACTATCCTCGCATTGCGCTGTCAGTGTTGAATGCGTTGTGATTGATTCGTTTGTTTAGTTACATGTACAATATATGGACATTAGAAGCGATGCATGATGAGATGGATTATAGGTGTTTGGGTCATGATTAAGCAGTAGGTGGATTTTGCAGTATATCTGACCTGTTGTGGTGTCAGCCGTTGATTGCTGTGCTGTTGTGGCGGACACTGTACTGGATTCAGCTGTTACTGGTACAGATGTCGAGGTTTCACCTGCAATTGAATGTGAAGTAGAGGAAGGTGGTACCTGATGTGAGAAGAGCTCGATATGGAGCTGTTCTTCTTGTGAGTTTCAGATAACATTCAGTGCATTCCTAGAGTTGAGCTATCAATCTAGTTTGATCTTGTGATGACGTGATACATTCGAAATCTCCTATTAACTATCTCATTCGATAACGAATTGCTATTGACAAAGTGGCTCAATGTGACAATCGTACCTTGTGTGCTGGTTGCTGGCACACTTGTAGAAGCAGCCGCAGTTGATGCACCTGAAAAAGAGCATTTGATCGTCAGGACGTGAAAGGCAGCTACTCTCATCAATTGAAAGGTTGATTGCTATTGATGAGCTACATATGTTAGCAAACATGAATGTCAATCAATTCTATATCGCTCTTCTTCTCAGGACAAAAGCAATGCTGACGAGTGAGGCCCAGTAACAACCAATCGGTTGTTGATGTCGGTCAGTGAGACCGCTGACTGCTACTATCCTCGCATTGCGCTGTCAGTGTTGAATGCGTTGTGATTGATTCGTTTGTTTAGTTACATGTATATTATATGGACATTAGAAGCGATGCATGATGAGATAGATTATAGGTGTTTGGGTCATGATTAAGCAGTAGGTGGATGTTGCAGTATATCTGACCTGTTGTGGTGTCAGCCGTTGATTGCTGTGCTGTTGTGGCGGACACTGTACTGGATTCAGCTGTTACTGGTACAGATGTCGAGGTTTCACCTGCAATTGAATGTGAAGTGGAGGAAGGTGGTACCTGATGTGAGAAGAGCTCGATATGGAGCTGTTCTTCTTGTGAGTTTCAGATAACATTCAGTGCATTCCTAGAGTTGAGCTATCAATCTAGTTTGATCTTGTGATGACGTGATACATTCGAAATCTCCTATTAACTATCTCATTCGATAACGAATTGCTATTGACAAAGTGGCTCAATGTGACAATCGTACCTTGTGTGCTGGTTGCTGGCACACTTGTAGAAGCAGCCGCAGTTGATGCACCTGAAAAACAGCATTTGATCGTCAGGACGTGAAAGGCAGCTACTCTCATCAATTGAAAGGTTGATTGCTATTGATGAGCTACATATGTTAGCAAACATGAATGTCAATCAATTCTATATCGCTCTTCTTCTCAGGACAAAAGCAATGCTGACGAGTGAGGCCCAGTAACAACCAATCGGTTGTTGATGTCGGTCAGTGAGACCGCTGACTGCTACTATCCTCGCATTGCGCTGTCAGTGTTGAATGCGTTGTGATTGATTCGTTTGTTGAGTTACATGTATATTATATGGACATTAGAAGCGATGCATGATGAGATGGATTATAGGTGTTTGGGTCATGATTAAGCAGTAGGTGGATTTTGCAGTATATCTGACCTGTTGTGGTGTCAGCCGTTGATTGCTGTGCTGTTGTGGCGGACACTGTACTGGATTCAGCTGTTACTGGTACAGATGTCGAGGTTTCACCTGCAATTGAATGTGAAGTGGAGGAAGGTGGTACCTGATGTGAGAAGAGCTCGATATGGAGCTGTTCTTCTTGTGAGTTTCAGATAACATTCAGTGCATTCCTAGAGTTGAGCTATCAATCTAGTTTGATCTTGTGATGACGTGATACATTCGAAATCTCCTATTAACTATCTCATTCGATAACGAATTGCTATTGACAAAGTGGCTCAATGTGACAATCGTACCTTGTGTGCTGGTTGCTGGCACACTTGTAGAAGCAGCCGCAGTTGATGCACCTGAAAAAGAGCATTTGATCGTCAGGACGTGAAAGGCAGCTACTCTCATCAATTGAAAGGTTGATTGCTATTGATGAGCTACATATGTTAGCAAACATGAATGTCAATCAATTCAAAATCGCTCTTCTTCTCAGGACAAAAGCAATGCTGACGAGTGAGGCCCAGTAACAACCAATCGGTTGTTGATGTCGGTCAGTGAGACCGTTGACTGCTACTATCCTCGCATTGCGCTGTCAGTGTTGAATGCGTTGTGATTGATTCGTTTGTTTAGTTACATGTACATTACATGGACATTAGAAGCGATGCATGATGAGATGGATTATAGGTGTTTGGGTCATGATTAAGCAGTAGGTGGATTTTGCAGTATATCTGACCTGTTGTGGTGTCAGCCGTTGATTGCTGTGCTGTTGTGGCGGACACTGTACTGGATTCAGCTGTTACTGGTACAGATGTGGAGGTTTCACCTGCAATTGAATGTGAAGTGGAGGAAGGTGGTACCTGATGTGAGAAGAGCTCGATATGGAGCTGTTCTTCTTGTGAGTTTCAGATAACATTCAGTGCATTCCTAGAGTTGAGCTATCAATCTAGTTTGATCTTGTGATGACGTGTCACATTCGAAATCTCCTATTAACTATCTCATTCGATAACGAATTGCTATTGACAAAGTGGCTCAATGTGACAATCTTACCTTGTGTGCTGGTTGCTGGCACACTTGTAGAAGCAGCCGCAGTTGATGCACCTGAAAAAGAGCATTTGATCGTCAGGACGTGAAAGGCAGCTACTCTCATCAATTGAAAGGTTGATTGCTATTGATGAGCTACATATGATAGCAGACATGAATGTCAATCAATTCAAAATCGCTCTTCTTCTCAGGACAAGAGCAATGCTGACGAGTGAGTCCAAGTAACAACCAATCGGTTGTTGATGTCGGTCGGTGAGACCGTTGACAGCTACTATCCTCGCATTGCGCTGTCAGTGTTGAATGCGTTGTGATTGATTCGTTTGTTTAGTTACATGTACAATATATGGACATTAGAAGCGATGCATGATGAGATGGATTATAGGTGTTTGGGTCATGATTAAGCAGTAGGTGGATTTTGCAGTATATCTGACCTGTTGTGGTGTCAGCCGTTGATTGCTGTGCTGTTGTGGCGGACACTGTACTGGATTCAGCTGTTACTGGTACAGATGTCGAGGTTTCACCTGCAATTGAATGTGAAGTAGAGGAAGGTGGTACCTGATGTGAGAAGAGCTCGATATGGAGCTGTTCTTCTTGTGAGTTTCAGATAACATTCAGTGTATTCCTAGAGTTGAGCTATCAATCTAGTTTGATCTTGTGATGACGTGTTACATTCGAAATCTCCTATTAACTATCTCATTCGATAACGAATTGCTATTGACAAAGTGGCTCAATGTGACAATCGTACCTTGTGTGCTGGTTGCTGGCACACTTGTAGAAGCAGCCGCAGTTGATGCACCTGAAAAAGAGCATTTGATCGTCAGGACGTGAAAGGCAGCTACTCTCATCAATTGAAAGGTTGATTGCTATTGATGAGCTACATATGTTAGCAAACATGAATGTCAATCAATTCTATATCGCTCTTCTTCTCAGGACAAAAGCAATGCTGACGAGTGAGGCCCAGTAACAACCAATCGGTTGTTGATGTCGGTCAGTGAGACCGCTGACTGCTACTATCCTCGCATTGCGCTGTCAGTGTTGAATGCGTTGTGATTGATTCGTTTGTTTAGTTACATGTACAATATATGGACATTAGAAGCGATGCATGATGAGATGGATTATAGGTGTTTGGGTCATGATTAAGCAGTAGGTGGATTTTGCAGTATATCTGACCTGTTGTGGTGTCAGCCGTTGATTGCTGTGCTGTTGTGGCGGACACTGTACTGGATTCAGCTGTTACTGGTACAGATGTCGAGGTTTCACCTGCAATTGAATGTGAAGTAGAGGAAGGTGGTACCTGATGTGAGAAGAGCTCGATATGGAGCTGTTCTTCTTGTGAGTTTCAGATAACATTCAGTGTATTCCTAGAGTTGAGCTATCAATCTAGTTTGATCTTGTGATGACGTGTTACATTCGAAATCTCCTATTAACTATCTCATTCGATAACGAATTGCTATTGACAAAGTGGCTCAATGTGACAATCGTACCTTGTGTGCTGGTTGCTGGCACACTTGTAGAAGCAGCCGCAGTTGATGCACCTGAAAAACAGCATTTGATCGTCAGGACGTGAAAGGCAGCTACTCTCATCAATTGAAAGGTTGATTGCTATTGATGAGCTACATATGTTAGCAAACATGAATGTCAATCAATTCTATATCGCTCTTCTTCTCAGGACAAAAGCAATGCTGACGAGTGAGGCCCAGTAACAACCAATCGGTTGTTGATGTCGGTCAGTGAGACCGCTGACTTCTACTATCCTCGCATTGCGCTGTCAGTGTTGAATGCGTTGTGATTGATTCGTTTGTTTAGTTACATATACATTACATGGACATTAGAAGCGATGCATGATGAGATAGATTATAGGTGTTTGGGTCATGATTAAGCAGTAGGTTGATTTTGCAGTATATCTGACCTGTTGTGGTGTCAGCCGTTGATTGCTGTGCTGTTGTGGCGGACACTGTACTGGATTCAGCTGTTACTGGTACAGATGTCGAGGTTTCACCTGCAATTGAATGTGAAGTAGAGGAAGGTGGTACCTGATGTGAGAAGAGCTCGATATGGAGCTGTTCTTCTTGTGAGTTTCAGATAACATTCAGTGCATTCCTAGAGTTGAGCTATCAATCTAGTTTGATCTTGTGATGACGTGATACATTCGAAATCTCCTATTAACTATCTCATTCGATAACGAATTGCTATTGACAAAGTGGCTCAATGTGACAATCGTACCTTGTGTGCTGGTTGCTGGCACACTTGTAGAAGCAGCCGCAGTTGATGCACCTGAAAAACAGCATTTGATCGTCAGGACGTGAAAGGCAGCTACTCTCATCAATTGAAAGGTTGATTGCTATTGATGAGCTACATATGTTAGCAAACATGAATGTCAATCAATTCTATATCGCTCTTCTTCTCAGGACAAAAGCAATGCTGACGAGTGAGGCCCAGTAACAACCAATCGGTTGTTGATGTCGGTCAGTGAGACCATTGACTGCTACTATCCTCGCATTGCGCTGTCAGTGTTGAATGCGTTGTGATTGATTCGTTTGTTTAGTTACATGTACATTAGATGGACATTAGAAGCGATGCATGATGAGATGGATTATAGGTGTTTGGGTCATGATTAAGCAGTAGGTGGATTTTGCAGTATATCTGACCTGTTGTGGTGTCAGCCGTTGATTGCTGTGCTGTTGTGGCGGACACTGTACTGGATTCAGCTGTTACTGGTACAGATGTGGAGGTTTCACCTGCAATTGAATGTGAAGTGGAGGAAGGTGGTACCTGATGTGAGAAGAGCTCGATATGGAGCTGTTCTTCTTGTGAGTTTCAGATAACATTCAGTGCATTCCTAGAGTTGAGCTATCAATCTAGTTTGATCTTGTGATGACGTGATACATTCGAAATCTCCTATTAACTATCTCATTCGATAACGAATTGCTATTGACAAAGTGGCTCAATGTGACAATCGTACCTTGTGTGCTGGTTGCTGGCACACTTGTAGAAGCAGCCGCAGTTGATGCACCTGAAAAAGAGCATTTGATCGTCAGGACGTGAAAGGCAGCTACTCTCATCAATTGAAAGGTTGATTGCTATTGATGACCTACATATGTTAGCAAACATGAATGTCAGTCAATTCGTTGTCGCTCTTCTTCTCAGGACAAAAGCAATGCTGACGAGTGAGGCCCAGTAACGACCAATCGGTTGTTGATGTCGGTCAGTGAGACCGTTGACAGCTACTATCCTCGCATTGCGCTGTCAGTGTTGAATGCGTTGTGATTGATTCGTTTGTTTAGTTACATGTACATTAGATGGACATTAGAAGCGATGCATGATGAGATGGATTATAGGTGTTTGGGTCATGATTAAGCAGTAGGTGGATTTTGCAGTATATCTGACCTGTTGTGGTGTCAGCCGTTGATTGCTGTGCTGTTGTGGCGGACACTGTACTGGATTCAGCTGTTACTGGTACAGATGTGGAGGTTTCACCTGCAATTGAATGTGAAGTGGAGGAAGGTGGTACCTGATGTGAGAAGAGCTCGATATGGAGCTGTTCTTCTTGTGAGTTTCAGATAACATTCAGTGCATTCCTAGAGTTGAGCTATCAATCTAGTTTGATCTTGTGATGACGTGATACATTCGAAATCTCCTATTAACTATCTCATTCGATAACGAATTGCTATTGACAAAGTGGCTCAATGTGACAATCTTACCTTGTGTGCTGGTTGCTGGCACACTTGTAGAAGCAGCCGCAGTTGATGCACCTGAAAAAGAGCATTTGATCGTCAGGACGTGAAAGGCAGCTACTCTCATCAATTGAAAGGTTGATTGCTATTGATGAGCTACATATGTTAGCAAACATGAATGTCAATCAATTCTATATCGCTCTTCTTCTCAGGACAAAAGCAATGCTGACGAGTGAGGCCCAGTAACAACCAATCGGTTGTTGATGTCGGTCAGTGAGACCGTTGACTGCTACTATCCTCGCATTGCGCTGTCAGTGTTGAATGCGTTGTGATTGATTCGTTTGTTTAGTTACATGTACATTAGATGGACATTAGAAGCGATGCATGATGAGATGGATTATAGGTGTTTGGGTCATGATTAAGCAGTAGGTGGATTTTGCAGTATATCTGACCTGTTGTGGTGTCAGCCGTTGATTGCTGTGCTGTTGTGGCGGACACTGTACTGGATTCAGCTGTTACTGGTACAGATGTGGAGGTTTCACCTGCAATTGAATGTGAAGTGGAGGAAGGTGGTACCTGATGTGAGAAGAGCTCGATATGGAGCTGTTCTTCTTGTGAGTTTCAGATAACATTCAGTGCATTCCTAGAGTTGAGCTATCAATCTAGTTTGATCTTGTGATGACGTGATACATTCGAAATCTCCTATTAACTATCTCATTCGATAACGAATTGCTATTGACAAAGTGGCTCAATGTGACAATCGTACCTTGTGTGCTGGTTGCTGGCACACTTGTAGAAGCAGCCGCAGTTGATGCACCTGAAAAAGAGCATTTGATCGTCAGGACGTGAAAGGCAGCTACTCTCATCAATTGAAAGGTTGATTGCTATTGATGAGCTACATATGTTAGCAAACATGAATGTCAATCAATTCTTTGACGCTCTTCTTCTCAGGACAAAAGCAATGCTGACGAGTGAGGCCCAGTAACAACCAATCGGTTGTTGATGTCGGTCAGTGAGACCGTTGACAGCTACTATCCTCGCATTGCGCTGTCAGTGTTGAATGCGTTGTGATTGATTCGTTTGTTTAGTTACATGTACATTACATGGACATTAGAAGCGATGCATGATGAGATGGATTATAGGTGTTTGGGTCATGATTAAGCAGTAGGTGGATTTTGCAGTATATCTGACCTGTTGTGGTGTCAGCCGTTGATTGCTGTGCTGTTGTGGCGGACACTGTACTGGATTCAGCTGTTACTGGTACAGATGTGGAGGTTTCACCTGCAATTGAATGTGAAGTGGAGGAAGGTGGTACCTGATGTGAGAAGAGCTCGATATGGAGCTGTTCTTCTTGTGAGTTTCAGATAACATTCAGTGCATTCCTAGAGTTGAGCTATCAATCTAGTTTGATCTTGTGATGACGTGATACATTCGAAATCTCCTATTAACTATCTCATTCGATAACGAATTGCTATTGACAAAGTGGCTCAATGTGACAATCGTACCTTGTGTGCTGGTTGCTGGCACACTTGTAGAAGCAGCCGCAGTTGATGCACCTGAAAAAGAGCATTTGATCGTCAGGACGTGAAAGGCAGCTACTCTCATCAATTGAAAGGTTGATTGCTATTGATGAGCTACGTATGTTAGCAAACATGAATGTCAATCAATTCTTTGTCGCTCTTCTCTCAGGACAAAAGCAATGCTGACGAGTGAGTCCCAGTAACAACCAATCGGTTGTTGATGTCGGTCAGTGAGACCGTTGACTGCTACTATCCTCGCATTGCGCTGTCAGTGTTGAATGCGTTGTGATTGATTCGTTTGTTTAGTTACATGTACATTACATGGACATTAGAAGCGATGCATGATGAGATGGATTATAGGTGTTTGGGTCATGATTAAGCAGTAGGTGGATTTTGCAGTATATCTGACCTGTTGTGGTGTCAGCCGTTGATTGCTGTGCTGTTGTGGCGGACACTGTACTGGATTCAGCTGTTACTGGTACAGATGTGGAGGTTTCACCTGCAATTGAATGTGAAGTGGAGGAAGGTGGTACCTGATGTGAGAAGAGCTCGATATGGAGCTGTTCTTCTTGTGAGTTTCAGATAACATTCAGTGCATTCCTAGAGTTGAGCTATCAATCTAGTTTGATCTTGTGATGACGTGATACATTCGAAATCTCCTATTAACTATCTCATTCGATAACGAATTGCTATTGACAAAGTGGCTCAATGTGACAATCTTACCTTGTGTGCTGGTTGCTGGCACACTTGTAGAAGCAGCCGCAGTTGATGCACCTGAAAAAGAGCATTTGATCGTCAGGACGTGAAAGGCAGCTACTCTCATCAATTGAAAGGTTGATTGCTATTGAACAGCCACATATGTTAGCAAACATGAATGTCAATTAATTCTTTGTCGCTCTTCTTCTCAGGACAAAAGCAATGCTGACGAGTGAGGCCCAGTAACAACCAATCGGCTGTTGATGTCGGTCAGTGAGACCGTTGACTGCTACTATCCTCGCATTGCACTGTCAGTGTTGAATGCGTTGTGATTGATTCGTTTGTTTAGTTACATGTACATTACATGGACATTAGAAGCGATGCATGATGAGATGGATTATAGGTGTTTGGGTCATGATTAAGCAGTAGGTGGATTTTGCAGTATATCTGACCTGTTGTGGTGTCAGCCGTTGATTGCTGTGCTGTTGTGGCGGACACTGTACTGGATTCAGCTGTTACTGGTACAGATGTGGAGGTTTCACCTGCAATTGAATGTGAAGTGGAGGAAGGTGGTACCTGATGTGAGAAGAGCTCGATATGGAGCTGTTCTTCTTGTGAGTTTCAGATAACATTCAGTGCATTCCTAGAGTTGAGCTATCAATCTAGTTTGATCTTGTGATGACGTGATACATTCGAAATCTCCTATTAACTATCTCATTCGATAACGAATTGCTATTGACAAAGTGGCTCAATGTGACAATCTTACCTTGTGTGCTGGTTGCTGGCACACTTGTAGAAGCAGCCGCAGTTGATGCACCTGAAAAAGAGCATTTGATCGTCAGGACGTGAAAGGCAGCTACTCTCATCAATTGAAAGGTTGATTGCTATTGATGAGCTACATATGTTAGCAAACATGAATGTCAATCAATTCTTTGTCGCTCTTCTCTCAGGACAAAAGCAATGCTGACGAGTGAGTCCCAGTAACAACCAATCGGTTGTTGATGTCGGTCAGTGAGACCGTTGACTGCTACTATCCTCGCATTGCGCTGTCAGTGTTGAATGCGTTGTGATTGATTCGTTTGTTTAGTTACATGTACATTATATGGACATTAGACGCGATGCATGATGAGATGGATTATAGGTGTTTGGGTCATGATTAAGCAGTAGGTGGATTTTGCAGTATATCTGACCTGTTGTGGTGTCAGCCGTTGATTGCTGTGCTGTTGTGGCGGACACTGTACTGGATTCAGCTGTTACTGGTACAGATGTGGAGGTTTCACCTGCAATTGAATGTGAAGTGGAGGAAGGTGGTACCTGATGTGAGAAGAGCTCGATATGGAGCTGTTCTTCTTGTGAGTATCAGATAACATTCAGTGCATTCCTAGAGTTGAGCTATTAATCTAGTTTGATCTTGTGATGACGTGTCACATTCGAAATCTCCTATTAACTATCTCATTCGATAACGAATTGCTATTGACAAAGTGGCTCAATGTGACAATCTTACCTTGTGTGCTGGTTGCTGGCACACTTGTAGAAGCAGCCGCAGTTGATGCACCTGAAAAAGAGCATTTGATCGTCAGGACGTGAAAGGCAGCTACTCTCATCAATTGAAAGGTTGATTGCTATTGATGAGCTACGTATGTTAGCAAACATGAATGTCAATCAATTCTTTGTCGCTCTTCTCTCAGGACAAAAGCAATGCTGACGAGTGAGGCCCAGTAACAACCAATCGGTTGTTGATGTCGGTCAGTGAGACCGTTGACTGCTACTATCCTCGCATTGCGCTGTCAGTGTTGAATGCGTTGTGATTGATTCGTTTGTTTAGTTACATGTACATTACATGGACATTAGAAGCGATGCATGATGAGATGGATTATAGGTGTTTGGGTCATGATTAAGCAGTAGGTGGATTTTGCAGTATATCTGACCTGTTGTGGTGTCAGCCGTTGATTGCTGTGCTGTTGTGGCGGACACTGTACTGGATTCAGCTGTTACTGGTACAGATGTGGAGGTTTCACCTGCAATTGAATGTGAAGTGGAGGAAGGTGGTACCTGATGTGAGAAGAGCTCGATATGGAGCTGTTCTTCTTGTGAGTATCAGATAACATTCAGTGCATTCCTAGAGTTGAGCTATCAATCTAGTTTGATCCTGTGATGACGTGTCACATTCGAAATCTCCTATTAACTATCTCATTCGATAACGAATTGCTATTGACAAAGTGGCTCAATGTGACAATCTTACCTTGTGTGCTGGTTGCTGGCACACTTGTAGAAGCAGCCGCAGTTGATGCACCTGAAAAAGAGCATTTGACCGTCAGGACGTGAAAGGCAGCTACTCTCATCAATTGAAAGGTTGATTGCTATTGATGAGCTACATATGTTAGCAAACATGAATGTCAATCAATTCTTTGACGCTCTTTTTCTCAGGACAAAAGCAATGCTGACGAGTGAGGCCCAGTAACAACCAATCGGTTGTTGATGTCGGTCAGTGAGACCGTTGACTGCTACTATCCTCGCATTGCGCTGTCAGTGTTGAATGCGTTGTGATTGATTCGTTTGTTTAGTTACATGTACATTACATGGACATTAGAAGCGATGCATGATGAGATGGATTATAGGTGTTTGGGTCATGATTAAGCAGTAGGTGGATTTTGCAGTATATCTGACCTGTTGTGGTGTCAGCCGTTGATTGCTGTGCTGTTGTGGCGGACACTGTACTGGATTCAGCTGTTACTGGTACAGATGTGGAGGTTTCACCTGCAATTGAATGTGAAGTGGAGGAAGGTGGTACCTGATGTGAGAAGAGCTCGATATGGAGCTGTTCTTCTTGTGAGTATCAGATAACATTCAGTGCATTCCTAGAGTTGAGCTATTAATCTAGTTTGATCTTGTGATGACGTGTCACATTCGAAATCTCCTATTAACTATCTCATTCGATAACGAATTGCTATTGACAAAGTGGCTCAATGTGACAATCTTACCTTGTGTGCTGGTTGCTGGCACACTTGTAGAAGCAGCCGCAGTTGATGCACCTGAAAAAGAGCATTTGATCGTCAGGACGTGAAAGGCAGCTACTCTCATCAATTGAAAGGTTGATTGCTATTGATGAGCTACATATGTTAGCAAACATGAATGTCAATCAATTCTTTGACGCTCTTTTTCTCAGGACAAAAGCAATGCTGACGAGTGAGGCCCAGTAACAACCAATCGGTTGTTGATGTCGGTCAGTGAGACCGTTGACTGCTACTATCCTCGCATTGCGCTGTCAGTGTTGAATGCGTTGTGATTGATTCGTTTGTTTAGTTACATGTACATTACATGGACATTAGAAGCGATGCATGATGAGATGGATTATAGGTGTTTGGGTCATGATTAAGCAGTAGGTGGATTTTGCAGTATATCTGACCTGTTGTGGTGTCAGCCGTTGATTGCTGTGCTGTTGTGGCGGACACTGTACTGGATTCAGCTGTTACTGGTACAGATGTGGAGGTTTCACCTGCAATTGAATGTGAAGTGGAGGAAGGTGGTACCTGATGTGAGAAGAGCTCGATATGGAGCTGTTCTTCTTGTGAGTATCAGATAACATTCAGTGCATTCCTAGAGTTGAGCTATCAATCTAGTTTGATCCTGTGATGACGTGTCACATTCGAAATCTCCTATTAACTATCTCATTCGATAACGAATTGCTATTGACAAAGTGGCTCAATGTGACAATCTTACCTTGTGTGCTGGTTGCTGGCACACTTGTAGAAGCAGCCGCAGTTGATGCACCTGAAAAAGAGCATTTGATCGTCAGGACGTGAAAGGCAGCTACTCTCATCAATTGAAAGGTTG
Source organism: Prostheceraeus crozeri (assembly GCA_907163375.1). Taxonomy (NCBI): domain Eukaryota; kingdom Metazoa; phylum Platyhelminthes; order Polycladida; family Euryleptidae; genus Prostheceraeus; species Prostheceraeus crozeri. The sequence continues at coordinate 214,534 of CAJQUW010014855.1, forward strand.
ATTGCTATTGATGAGCTACATATGCTAGCAAACATGAATGTCAATCAATTCTTTGTCGCTCTTTTTCTCAGGACAAAAGCAATGCTGACGAGTGAGTCCCAGTAGCAACCAATCGGGTGTTGATGTCGGTCAGTGAGACCGTTGACTGCTACTATCCTCGCATTGCGCTGTCAGTGTTGAATGCGTTGTGATTGATTCGTTTGTTTAGTTACATGTACATTACATGGACATTAGAAGCGATGCATGATGAGATGGATTATAGGTGTTTGGGTCATGATTAAGCAGTAGGTGGATTTTGCAGTATATCTGACCTGTTGTGGTGTCAGCCGTTGATTGCTGTGCTGTTGTGGCGGACACTGTACTGGATTCAGCTGTTACTGGTACAGATGTGGAGGTTTCACCTGCAATTGAATGTGAAGTGGAGGAAGGTGGTACCTGATGTGAGAAGAGCTCGATATGGAGCTGTTCTTCTTGTGAGTATCAGATAACATTCAGTGCATTCCTAGAGTTGAGCTATCAATCTAGTTTGATCCTGTGATGACGTGTCACATTCGAAATCTCCTATTAACTATCTCATTCGATAACGAATTGCTATTGACAAAGTGGCTCAATGTGACAATCTTACCTTGTGTGCTGGTTGCTGGCACACTTGTAGAAGCAGCCGCAGTTGATGCACCTGAAAAAGAGCATTTGATCGTCAGGACGTGAAAGGCAGCTACTCTCATCAATTGAAAGGTTGATTGCTATTGATGAGCTACATATGTTAGCAAACATGAATGTCAATCAATTCTTTGTCGCTGTTTTTCTCAGGACAAAAGCAATGCTGACGAGTGAGTCCAAGTAACAACCAATCGGTTGTTGATGTCGGTCAGTGAGACCGTTGACTGCTACTATCCTCGCATTGCGCTGTCAGTGTTGAATGCGTTGTGATTGATTCGTTTGTTTAGTTACATGTACATTACATGGACATTAGAAGCGATGCATGATGAGATGGATTATAGGTGTTTGGGTCATGATTAAGCAGTAGGTGGATTTTGCAGTATATCTGACCTGTTGTGGTGTCAGCCGTTGATTGCTGTGCTGTTGTGGCGGACACTGTACTGGATTCAGCTGTTACTGGTACAGATGTGGAGGTTTCACCTGCAATTGAATGTGAAGTGGAGGAAGGTGGTACCTGATGTGAGAAGAGCTCGATATGGAGCTGTTCTTCTTGTGAGTATCAGATAACATTCAGTGCATTCCTAGAGTTGAGCTATCAATCTAGTTTGATCCTGTGATGACGTGTCACATTCGAAATCTCCTATTAACTATCTCATTCGATAACGAATTGCTACGGACAAAGTGGCTCAATGTGACAATCTTACCTTGTGTGCTGGTTGCTGGCACACCTGTAGAAGCAGCCGCAGTTGATGCACCTGAAAAAGAGCATTTGATCGTCAGGACGTGAAAGGCAGCTACTCTCATCAATTGAAAGGTTGATTGCTATTGATGAGCTACATATGCTAGCAAACATGAATGTCAATCAATTCTTTGTCGCTCTTTTTTTCAGGACAAAAGCAATGCTGACGAGTGAGTCCCAGTAGCAACCAATCGGGTGTTGATGTCGGTCAGTGAGACCATTGACTGCTACTATCCTCGCATTGCGCTGTCAGTGTTGAATGCGTTGTGATTGATTCGTTTGTTTAGTTACATGTACATTACATGGACATTAGAAGCGATGCATGATGAGATGGATTATAGGTGTTTGGGTCATGATTAAGCAGTAGGTGGATTTTGCAGTATATCTGACCTGTTGTGGTGTCAGCCGTTGATTGCTGTGCTGTTGTGGCGGACACTGTACTGGATTCAGCTGTTACTGGTACAGATGTGGAGGTTTCACCTGCAATTGAATGTGAAGTGGAGGAAGGTGGTACCTGATGTGAGAAGAGCTCGATATGGAGCTGTTCTTCTTGTGAGTATCAGATAACATTCAGTGCATTCCTAGAGTTGAGCTATCAATCTAGTTTGATCCTGTGATGACGTGTCACATTCGAAATCTCCTATTAACTATCTCATTCGATAACGAATTGCTATTGACAAAGTGGCTCAATGTGACAATCTTACCTTGTGTGCTGGTTGCTGGCACACTTGTAGAAGCAGCCGCAGTTGATGCACCTGAAAAAGAGCATTTGACCGTCAGGACGTGAAAGGCAGCTACTCTCATCAATTGAAAGGTTGATTGCTATTGATGAGCTACATATGTTAGCAAACATGAATGTCAATCAATTCTTTGTCGCTGTTTTTCTCAGGACAAAAGCAATGCTGACGAGTGAGTCCAAGTAACAACCAATCGGTTGTTGATGTCGGTCAGTGAGACCGTTGACTGCTACTATCCTCGCATTGCGCTGTCAGTGTTGAATGCGTTGTGATTGATTCGTTTGTTTAGTTACATGTACATTACATGGACATTAGAAGCGATGCATGATGAGATGGATTATAGGTGTTTGGGTCATGATTAAGCAGTAGGTGGATTTTGCAGTATATCTGACCTGTTGTGGTGTCAGCCGTTGATTGCTGTGCTGTTGTGGCGGACACTGTACTGGATTCAGCTGTTACTGGTACAGATGTGGAGGTTTCACCTGCAATTGAATGTGAAGTGGAGGAAGGTGGTACCTGATGTGAGAAGAGCTCGATATGGAGCTGTTCTTCTTGTGAGTATCAGATAACATTCAGTGCATTCCTAGAGTTGAGCTATCAATCTAGTTTGATCCTGTGATGACGTGTCACATTCGAAATCTCCTATTAACTATCTCATTCGATAACGAATTGCTATTGACAAAGTGGCTCAATGTGACAATCTTACCTTGTGTGCTGGTTGCTGGCACACTTGTAGAAGCAGCCGCAGTTGATGCACCTGAAAAAGAGCATTTGACCGTCAGGACGTGAAAGGCAGCTACTCTCATCAATTGAAAGGTTGATTGCTATTGATGAGCTACATATGTTAGCAAACATGAATGTCAATCAATTCTTTGTCGCTCTTTTTCTCAGGACAAAAGCAATGCTGACGAGTGAGTCCCAGTAACAACCAATCGGGTGTTGATGTCGGTCAGTGAGACCATTGACTGCTACTATCCTCGCATTGCGCTGTCAGTGTTGAATGCGTTGTGATTGATTCGTTTGTTTAGTTACATGTACATTACATGGACATTAGAAGCGATGCATGATGAGATGGATTATAGGTGTTTGGGTCATGATTAAGCAGTAGGTGGATTTTGCAGTATATCTGACCTGTTGTGGTGTCAGCCGTTGATTGCTGTGCTGTTGTGGCGGACACTGTACTGGATTCAGCTGTTACTGGTACAGATGTGGAGGTTTCACCTGCAATTGAATGTGAAGTGGAGGAAGGTGGTACCTGATGTGAGAAGAGCTCGATATGGAGCTGTTCTTCTTGTGAGTATCAGATAACATTCAGTGCATTCCTAGAGTTGAGCTATCAATCTAGTTTGATCCTGTGATGACGTGTCACATTCGAAATCTCCTATTAACTATCTCATTCGATAACGAATTGCTATTGACAAAGTGGCTCAATGTGACAATCTTACCTTGTGTGCTGGTTGCTGGCACACTTGTAGAAGCAGCCGCAGTTGATGCACCTGAAAAAGAGCATTTGACCGTCAGGACGTGAAAGGCAGCTACTCTCATCAATTGAAAGGTTGATTGCTATTGATGAGCTACATATGTTAGCAAACATGAATGTCAATCAATTCTTTGTCGCTCTTTTTCTCAGGACAAAAGCAATGCTGACGAGTGAGTCCCAGTAGCAGCCAATCGGGTGTTGATGTCGGTCAGTGAGACCGTTGACTGCTACTATCCTCGCATTGCGCTGTCAGTGTTGAATGCGTTGTGATTGATTCGTTTGTTTAGTTACATGTACATTACATGGACATTAGAAGCGATGCATGATGAGATGGATTATAGGTGTTTGGGTCATGATTAAGCAGTAGGTGGATTTTGCAGTATATCTGACCTGTTGTGGTGTCAGCCGTTGATTGCTGTGCTGTTGTGGCGGACACTGTACTGGATTCAGCTGTTACTGGTACAGATGTGGAGGTTTCACCTGCAATTGAATGTGAAGTGGAGGAAGGTGGTACCTGATGTGAGAAGAGCTCGATATGGAGCTGTTCTTCTTGTGAGTATCAGATAACATTCAGTGCATTCCTAGAGTTGAGCTATCAATCTAGTTTGATCCTGTGATGACGTGTCACATTCGAAATCTCCTATTAACTATCTCATTCGATAACGAATTGCTATTGACAAAGTGGCTCAATGTGACAATCTTACCTTGTGTGCTGGTTGCTGGCACACTTGTAGAAGCAGCCGCAGTTGATGCACCTGAAAAAGAGCATTTGACCGTCAGGACGTGAAAGGCAGCTACTCTCATCAATTGAAAGGTTGATTGCTATTGATGAGCTACATATGTTAGCAAACATGAATGTCAATCAATTCTTTGTCGCTCTTTTTCTCAGGACAAAAGCAATGCTGACGAGTGAGTCCCAGTAGCAACCAATCGGTTGTTGATGTCGGTCAGTGAGACCGTTGACTGCTACTATCCTCGCATTGCGCTGTCAGTGTTGAATGCGTTGTGATTGATTCGTTTGTTTAGTTACATGTACATTACATGGACATTAGAAGCGATGCATGATGAGATGGATTATAGGTGTTTGGGTCATGATTAAGCAGTAGGTGGATTTTGCAGTATATCTGACCTGTTGTGGTGTCAGCCGTTGATTGCTGTGCTGTTGTGGCGGACACTGTACTGGATTCAGCTGTTACTGGTACAGATGTGGAGGTTTCACCTGCAATTGAATGTGAAGTGGAGGAAGGTGGTACCTGATGTGAGAAGAGCTCGATATGGAGCTGTTCTTCTTGTGAGTATCAGATAACATTCAGTGCATTCCTAGAGTTGAGCTATCAATCTAGTTTGATCCTGTGATGACGTGTCACATTCGAAATCTCCTATTAACTATCTCATTCGATAACGAATTGCTATTGACAAAGTGTCTCAATGTGACAATCTTACCTTGTGTGCTGGTTGCTGGCACACTTGTAGAAGCAGCCGCAGTTGATGCACCTGAAAAAGAGCATTTGACCGTCAGGACGTGAAAGGCAGCTACTCTCATCAATTGAAAGGTTGATTGCTATTGATGAGCTACATATGTTAGCAAACATGAATGTCAATCAATTCTTTGACGCTCATTTTCTCAGGACAAAAGCAATGCTGACGAGTGAGTCCCAGTAACAACCAATCGGTTGTTGATGTCGGTCAGTGAGACCATTGACTGCTACTATCCTCGCATTGCGCTGTCAGTGTTGAATGCGTTGTGATTGATTCGTTTGTTTAGTTACATGTACATTACATGGACATTAGAAGCGATGCATGATGAGATGGATTATAGGTGTTTGGGTCATGATTAAGCAGTAGGTGGATTTTGCAGTATATCTGACCTGTTGTGGTGTCAGCCGTTGATTGCTGTGCTGTTGTGGCGGACACTGTACTGGATTCAGCTGTTACTGGTACAGATGTGGAGGTTTCACCTGCAATTGAATGTGAAGTGGAGGAAGGTGGTACCTGATGTGAGAAGAGCTCGATATGGAGCTGTTCTTCTTGTGAGTATCAGATAACATTCAGTGCATTCCTAGAGTTGAGCTATCAATCTAGTTTGATCCTGTGATGACGTGTCACATTCGAAATCTCCTATTAACTATCTCATTCGATAACGAATTGCTATTGACAAAGTGTCTCAATGTGACAATCTTACCTTGTGTGCTGGTTGCTGGCACACTTGTAGAAGCAGCCGCAGTTGATGCACCTGAAAAAGAGCATTTGACCGTCAGGACGTGAAAGGCAGCTACTCTCATCAATTGAAAGGTTGATTGCTATTGATGAGCTACATATGTTAGCAAACATGAATGTCAATCAATTCTTTGTCGCTCTTTTTCTCAGGACAAAAGCAATGCTGACGAGTGAGTCCCAGTAGCAACCAATCGGGTGTTGATGTCGGTCAGTGAGACCGTTGACTGCTACTATCCTCGCATTGCGCTGTCAGTGTTGAATGCGTTGTGATTGATTCGTTTGTTTAGTTACATGTACATTACATGGACATTAGAAGCGATGCATGATGAGATGGATTATAGGTGTTTGGGTCATGATTAAGCAGTAGGTGGATTTTGCAGTATATCTGACCTGTTGTGGTGTCAGCCGTTGATTGCTGTGCTGTTGTGGCGGACACTGTACTGGATTCAGCTGTTACTGGTACAGATGTGGAGGTTTCACCTGCAATTGAATGTGAAGTGGAGGAAGGTGGTACCTGATGTGAGAAGAGCTCGATATGGAGCTGTTCTTCTTGTGAGTATCAGATAACATTCAGTGCATTCCTAGAGTTGAGCTATCAATCTAGTTTGATCCTGTGATGACGTGTCACATTCGAAATCTCCTATTAACTATCTCATTCGATAACGAATTGCTATTGACAAAGTGGCTCAATGTGACAATCTTACCTTGTGTGCTGGTTGCTGGCACACTTGTAGAAGCAGCCGCAGTTGATGCACCTGAAAAAGAGCATTTGACCGTCAGGACGTGAAAGGCAGCTACTCTCATCAATTGAAAGGTTGATTGCTATTGATGAGCTACATATGTTAGCAAACATGAATGTCAATCAATTCTTTGTCGCTCTTTTTCTCAGGACAAAAGCAATGCTGACGAGTGAGTCCAAGTAGCAACCAATCGGGTGTTGATGTCGGTCAGTGAGACCGTTGACTGCTACTATCCTCGCATTGCGCTGTCAGTGTTGAATGCGTTGTGATTGATTCGTTTGTTTAGTTACATGTACATTACATGGACATTAGAAGCGATGCATGATGAGATGGATTATAGGTGTTTGGGTCATGATTAAGCAGTAGGTGGATTTTGCAGTATATCTGACCTGTTGTGGTGTCAGCCGTTGATTGCTGTGCTGTTGTGGCGGACACTGTACTGGATTCAGCTGTTACTGGTACAGATGTGGAGGTTTCACCTGCAATTGAATGTGAAGTGGAGGAAGGTGGTACCTGATGTGAGAAGAGCTCGATATGGAGCTGTTCTTCTTGTGAGTATCAGATAACATTCAGTGCATTCCTAGAGTTGAGCTATCAATCTAGTTTGATCCTGTGATGACGTGTCACATTCGAAATCTCCTATTAACTATCTCATTCGATAACGAATTGCTATTGACAAAGTGGCTCAATGTGACAATCTTACCTTGTGTGCTGGTTGCTGGCACACTTGTAGAAGCAGCCGCAGTTGATGCACCTGAAAAAGAGCATTTGACCGTCAGGACGTGAAAGGCAGCTACTCTCATCAATTGAAAGGTTGATTGCTATTGATGAGCTACATATGTTAGCAAACATGAATGTCAATCAATTCTTTGTCGCTCTTTTTCTCAGGACAAAAGCAATGCTGACGAGTGAGTCCCAGTAGCAACCAATCGGGTGTTGATGTCGGTCAGTGAGACCGTTGACTGCTACTATCCTCGCATTGCGCTGTCAGTGTTGAATGCGTTGTGATTGATTCGTTTGTTTAGTTACATGTACATTACATGGACATTAGAAGCGATGCATGATGAGATGGATTATAGGTGTTTGGGTCATGATTAAGCAGTAGGTGGATTTTGCAGTATATCTGACCTGTTGTGGTGTCAGCCGTTGATTGCTGTGCTGTTGTGGCGGACACTGTACTGGATTCAGCTGTTACTGGTACAGATGTGGAGGTTTCACCTGCAATTGAATGTGAAGTGGAGGAAGGTGGTACCTGATGTGAGAAGAGCTCGATATGGAGCTGTTCTTCTTGTGAGTATCAGATAACATTCAGTGCATTCCTAGAGTTGAGCTATCAATCTAGTTTGATCCTGTGATGACGTGTCACATTCGAAATCTCCTATTAACTATCTCATTCGATAACGAATTGCTATTGACAAAGTGGCTCAATGTGACAATCTTACCTTGTGTGCTGGTTGCTGGCACACTTGTAGAAGCAGCCGCAGTTGATGCACCTGAAAAAGAGCATTTGACCGTCAGGACGTGAAAGGCAGCTACTCTCATCAATTGAAAGGTTGATTGCTATTGATGAGCTACATATGTTAGCAAACATGAATGTCAATCAATTCTTTGTCGCTCTTTTTCTCAGGACAAAAGCAATGCTGACGAGTGAGTCCCAGTAGCAACCAATCGGTTGTTGATGTCGGTCAGTGAGACCATTGACTGCTACTATCCTCGCATTGCGCTGTCAGTGTTGAATGCGTTGTGATTGATTCGTTTGTTTAGTTACATGTACATTACATGGACATTAGAAGCGATGCATGATGAGATGGATTATAGGTGTTTGGGTCATGATTAAGCAGTAGGTGGATTTTGCAGTATATCTGACCTGTTGTGGTGTCAGCCGTTGATTGCTGTGCTGTTGTGGCGGACACTGTACTGGATTCAGCTGTTACTGGTACAGATGTGGAGGTTTCACCTGCAATTGAATGTGAAGTGGAGGAAGGTGGTACCTGATGTGAGAAGAGCTCGATATGGAGCTGTTCTTCTTGTGAGTATCAGATAACATTCAGTGCATTCCTAGAGTTGAGCTATCAATCTAGTTTGATCCTGTGATGACGTGTCACATTCGAAATCTCCTATTAACTATCTCATTCGATAACGAATTGCTATTGACAAAGTGGCTCAATGTGACAATCTTACCTTGTGTGCTGGTTGCTGGCACACTTGTAGAAGCAGCCGCAGTTGATGCACCTGAAAAAGAGCATTTGACCGTCAGGACGTGAAAGGCAGCTACTCTCATCAATTGAAAGGTTGATTGCTATTGATGAGCTACATATGTTAGCAAACATGAATGTCAATCAATTCTTTGTCGCTCTTTTTCTCAGGACAAAAGCAATGCTGACGAGTGAGTCCCAGTAGCAACCAATCGGTTGTTGATGTCGGTCAGTGAGACCGTTGACTGCTACTATCCTCGCATTGCGCTGTCAGTGTTGAATGCGTTGTGATTGATTCGTTTGTTTAGTTACATGTACATTACATGGACATTAGAAGCGATGCATGATGAGATGGATTATAGGTGTTTGGGTCATGATTAAGCAGTAGGTGGATTTTGCAGTATATCTGACCTGTTGTGGTGTCAGCCGTTGATTGCTGTGCTGTTGTGGCGGACACTGTACTGGATTCAGCTGTTACTGGTACAGATGTGGAGGTTTCACCTGCAATTGAATGTGAAGTGGAGGAAGGTGGTACCTGATGTGAGAAGAGCTCGATATGGAGCTGTTCTTCTTGTGAGTATCAGATAACATTCAGTGCATTCCTAGAGTTGAGCTATCAATCTAGTTTGATCCTGTGATGACGTGTCACATTCGAAATCTCCTATTAACTATCTCATTCGATAACGAATTGCTATTGACAAAGTGGCTCAATGTGACAATCTTACCTTGTGTGCTGGTTGCTGGCACACTTGTAGAAGCAGCCGCAGTTGATGCACCTGAAAAAGAGCATTTGACCGTCAGGACGTGAAAGGCAGCTACTCTCATCAATTGAAAGGTTGATTGCTATTGATGAGCTACATATGTTAGCAAACATGAATGTCAATCAATTCTTTGTCGCTCTTTTTCTCAGGACAAAAGCAATGCTGACGAGTGAGTCCCAGTAGCAACCAATCGGGTGTTGATGTCGGTCAGTGAGACCGTTGACTGCTACTATCCTCGCATTGCGCTGTCAGTGTTGAATGCGTTGTGATTGATTCGTTTGTTTAGTTACATGTACATTACATGGACATTAGAAGCGATGCATGATGAGATGGATTATAGGTGTTTGGGTCATGATTAAGCAGTAGGTGGATTTTGCAGTATATCTGACCTGTTGTGGTGTCAGCCGTTGATTGCTGTGCTGTTGTGGCGGACACTGTACTGGATTCAGCTGTTACTGGTACAGATGTGGAGGTTTCACCTGCAATTGAATGTGAAGTGGAGGAAGGTGGTACCTGATGTGAGAAGAGCTCGATATGGAGCTGTTCTTCTTGTGAGTATCAGATAACATTCAGTGCATTCCTAGAGTTGAGCTATCAATCTAGTTTGATCCTGTGATGACGTGTCACATTCGAAATCTCCTATTAACTATCTCATTCGATAACGAATTGCTATTGACAAAGTGTCTCAATGTGACAATCTTACCTTGTGTGCTGGTTGCTGGCACACTTGTAGAAGCAGCCGCAGTTGATGCACCTGAAAAAGAGCATTTGACCGTCAGGACGTGAAAGGCAGCTACTCTCATCAATTGAAAGGTTGATTGCTATTGATGAGCTACATATGTTAGCAAACATGAATGTCAATCAATTCTTTGTCGCTCTTTTTCTCAGGACAAAAGCAATGCTGACGAGTGAGTCCCAGTAGCAACCAATCGGTTGTTGATGTCGGTCAGTGAGACCGTTGACTGCTACTATCCTCGCATTGCGCTGTCAGTGTTGAATGCGTTGTGATTGATTCGTTTGTTTAGTTACATGTACATTACATGGACATTAGAAGCGATGCATGATGAGATGGATTATAGGTGTTTGGGTCATGATTAAGCAGTAGGTGGATTTTGCAGTATATCTGACCTGTTGTGGTGTCAGCCGTTGATTGCTGTGCTGTTGTGGCGGACACTGTACTGGATTCAGCTGTTACTGGTACAGATGTGGAGGTTTCACCTGCAATTGAATGTGAAGTGGAGGAAGGTGGTACCTGATGTGAGAAGAGCTCGATATGGAGCTGTTCTTCTTGTGAGTATCAGATAACATTCAGTGCATTCCTAGAGTTGAGCTATCAATCTAGTTTGATCCTGTGATGACGTGTCACATTCGAAATCTCCTATTAACTATCTCATTCGATAACGAATTGCTATTGACAAAGTGTCTCAATGTGACAATCTTACCTTGTGTGCTGGTTGCTGGCACACTTGTAGAAGCAGCCGCAGTTGATGCACCTGAAAAAGAGCATTTGACCGTCAGGACGTGAAAGGCAGCTACTCTCATCAATTGAAAGGTTGATTGCTATTGATGAGCTACATATGTTAGCAAACATGAATGTCAATCAATTCTTTGTCGCTCTTTTTCTCAGGACAAAAGCAATGCTGACGAGTGAGTCCCAGTAGCAACCAATCGGTTGTTGATGTCGGTCAGTGAGACCGTTGACTGCTACTATCCTCGCATTGCGCTGTCAGTGTTGAATGCGTTGTGATTGATTCGTTTGTTTAGTTACATGTACATTACATGGACATTAGAAGCGATGCATGATGAGATGGATTATAGGTGTTTGGGTCATGATTAAGCAGTAGGTGGATTTTGCAGTATATCTGACCTGTTGTGGTGTCAGCCGTTGATTGCTGTGCTGTTGTGGCGGACACTGTACTGGATTCAGCTGTTACTGGTACAGATGTGGAGGTTTCACCTGCAATTGAATGTGAAGTGGAGGAAGGTGGTACCTGATGTGAGAAGAGCTCGATATGGAGCTGTTCTTCTTGTGAGTATCAGATAACATTCAGTGCATTCCTAGAGTTGAGCTATCAATCTAGTTTGATCCTGTGATGACGTGTCACATTCGAAATCTCCTATTAACTATCTCATTCGATAACGAATTGCTATTGACAAAGTGGCTCAATGTGACAATCTTACCTTGTGTGCTGGTTGCTGGCACACTTGTAGAAGCAGCCGCAGTTGATGCACCTGAAAAAGAGCATTTGACCGTCAGGACGTGAAAGGCAGCTACTCTCATCAATTGAAAGGTTGATTGCTATTGATGAGCTACATATGTTAGCAAACATGAATGTCAATCAATTCTTTGACGCTCTTTTTCTCAGGACAAAAGCAATGCTGACGAGTGAGGCCCAGTAACAACCAATCGGTTGTTGATGTCGGTCAGTGAGACCGTTGACTGCTACTATCCTCGCATTGCGCTGTCAGTGTTGAATGCGTTGTGATTGATTCGTTTGTTTAGTTACATGTACATTACATGGACATTAGAAGCGATGCATGATGAGATGGATTATAGGTGTTTGGGTCATGATTAAGCAGTAGGTGGATTTTGCAGTATATCTGACCTGTTGTGGTGTCAGCCGTTGATTGCTGTGCTGTTGTGGCGGACACTGTACTGGATTCAGCTGTTACTGGTACAGATGTGGAGGTTTCACCTGCAATTGAATGTGAAGTGGAGGAAGGTGGTACCTGATGTGAGAAGAGCTCGATATGGAGCTGTTCTTCTTGTGAGTATCAGATAACATTCAGTGCATTCCTAGAGTTGAGCTATTAATCTAGTTTGATCTTGTGATGACGTGTCACATTCGAAATCTCCTATTAACTATCTCATTCGATAACGAATTGCTATTGACAAAGTGGCTCAATGTGACAATCTTACCTTGTGTGCTGGTTGCTGGCACACTTGTAGAAGCAGCCGCAGTTGATGCACCTGAAAAAGAGCATTTGATCGTCAGGACGTGAAAGGCAGCTACTCTCATCAATTGAAAGGTTGATTGCTATTGATGAGCTACATATGTTAGCAAACATGAATGTCAATCAATTCTTTGTCGCTCTTTTTCTCAGGACAAAAGCAATGCTGACGAGTGAGTCCAAGTAACAACCAATCGGTTGTTGATGTCGGTCAGTGAGACCATTGACTGCTACTATCCTCGCATTGCGCTGTCAGTGTTGAATGCGTTGTGATTGATTCGTTTGTTTAGTTACATGTACATTACATGGACATTAGAAGCGATGCATGATGAGATGGATTATAGGTGTTTGGGTCATGATTAAGCAGTAGGTGGATTTTGCAGTATATCTGACCTGTTGTGGTGTCAGCCGTTGATTGCTGTGCTGTTGTGGCGGACACTGTACTGGATTCAGCTGTTACTGGTACAGATGTGGAGGTTTCACCTGCAATTGAATGTGAAGTGGAGGAAGGTGGTACCTGATGTGAGAAGAGCTCGATATGGAGCTGTTCTTCTTGTGAGTTTCAGATAACATTCAGTGCATTCCTAGAGTTGAGCTATCAATCTAGTTTGATCTTGTGATGACGTGTCACATTCGAAATCTCCTATTAACTATCTCATTCGATAACGAATTGCTATTGACAAAGTGGCTCAATGTGACAATCTTACCTTGTGTGCTGGTTGCTGGCACACTTGTAGAAGCAGCCGCAGTTGATGCACCTGAAAAAGAGCATTTGATCGTCAGGACGTGAAAGGCAGCTACTCTCATCAATTGAAAGGTTGATTGCTATTGATGAGCTACATATGTTAGCAAACATGAATGTCAATCAATTCAAAATCGCTCTTCTTCTCAGGACAAAAGCAATGCTGACGAGTAAGGCCCAGTAGCAACCAATCGGTTGTTGATGTCGGTCAGTAAGACCGATGACTGCTACTATCCTCGCATTGCGCTGTCAGTATTGAATGCGTTGTGATTGATTCGATTGTTGGTTACATATACATTATATGTACATTAGAAGCGATGCATGATGAGATGGATTATAGGTCTTTGGGTCATGATTAAGCAGTAGGTGGAGTTTGCTGTATATCTGACCTGTTGTGGTGTCAGCCGTTGATTGCTGTGCTGTTGTGGCGGACACTGTACTGGATTCAGCTGTTACTGGTACAGATGTCGAGGTTTCACCTGCAATTGAATGTGAAGTAGAGGAAGGTGGTACCTGATGTGAGAAGAGCTCGATATGGAGCTGTTCTTCTTGTGAGTTTCAGATAACATTCAGTGTATTCCTAGAGTTGAGCTATCAATCTAGTTTGATCTTGTGATGACGTGATACATTCGAAATCTCCTATTAACTATCTCATTCGATAACGAATTGCTATTGACAAAGTGGCTCAATGTGACAATCTTACCTTGTGTGCTGGTTGCTGGCACACTTGTAGAAGCAGCCGCAGTTGAAGCACCTGAAAAACAGCATTTGATCGTGAGGACGTGAAAGGCAGCTACTCTCATCAATTGAAAGGTCGATTGCTATTGATGAGCTACATATGTTAGCAAACATGAATGTCAATCAAGTCAAATTCGCTCTTCTTCTCAGGACAAAAGCAATGCTGACGAGTGAGGCCCAGTAACAACCAATCGGTTGTTGATGTCGGTCAGTGAGACCGATGACTGCTACTATACTCGCATTGCGCTGTCGGTGTTGAATGCGTTGTGATTGATTCGCTTGTTTAGTTACATGGACAATATATGGACATTAGAAGCGATGCATGATGAGATGGATTATAGGTGTTTGGGTCATGATTAAGCAATAGGTGTATTTTGCAGTATATCTGACCTGTTGTGGTGTCAGCCGTTGATTGTTGTGCTGTTGTGGCGGACAGTGTACTGGATTCAGCTGTTACTGGTACAGATGTCGAGGTTTCACCTGCAATTGAATGTGAAGTAGAGGAAGGAGGTACCTGATGTGAGAAGAGCTCGATATGGAGCTGTTCTTCTTGTGAGTTTTAGATAACATTCAGTGTATTCCTAGAGTTGAGCTATCAGTATAGTTTGAAATTGTGATGACGTGATACATTCGAAATCTCCTATTAACTATCTCATTCGATAACGAATTGCTATTGACAAAGTAGCTCAATGTGACAATCGTACCTTGTGTGCTGGTTGCTGGCACACTTGTAGAAGCAGCCGCAGTTGATGCACCTGAAAAACAGCATTTGATCGTCAGGACGTGAAAGGCAGCTACTCTCATCAACTGAAAGGTTGATTGCTATTGATAAGCTACATATGTCAGCAAACATGAATGTCAATCAATTCTATTTCGCTCTTTTTCACAATACAAAAGCAATGCTGACGAGTGAGGCCCAGTAACAACCAATCGGGTGTTGATGTCGGCCAGTGAGACCGATGACTTCTACTATCCTCGCATTGCGCTGTCAGTGTTGAATGCGTTGTGATTGATTCGTTTGTTTAGTTACATGGACAATATATGGACATTAGAAGCGATGCATGATGAGATGGATTATAGGTGTTTGGGTCATGATTCAGCAATAGGTGCATTTTGCAGTATATCTGACCTGTTGTGGTGTCAGCCGTTGATTGCTGTGCTGTTGTGGCGGACAGTGTACTGGATTCAGCTGTTACTGGTACAGATGTCGAGGTTTCACCTGCAATTGAATGTGAAGTAGAGGAAGGTGGTACCTGATGTGAGAAGAGCTCGATATGGAGCTGTTCTTCTTGTGAGTTTCAGATAACATTCAGTGTATTCCTAGAGTTGAGCTATCATTATAGTTTGATCTTGTGATGACGTGATACATTCGAAATCTCCTATTAACTATCTCATTCGATAACGAATTGCTATTGACAAAGTAGCTCAATGTGACAATCTTACCTTGTGTGCTGGTTGCTGGCACACTTGTAGAAGCAGCCGAAGTTGAAGCACCTGAAAAACAGCATTTGATCGTCAGGACGCGAAAGGCAGCTACTCTCATCAAGTGAAAGGTTGATTGCTATTGATAAGCTACATATGTCAGCAAACATGAATGTCAATCAATTCTATTTTGCTCTTTTTCACAATACAAAAGCAATGCTGACGAGTGAGGCCCAGTAACAACCAATCGGGTGTTGATGTCGGCCAGTGAGACCGATGACTTCTACTATCCTCGCATTGCGCTGTCAGTGTTGAATGCGTTGTGATTGATTCGTTTGTTTAGTTACATGGACAATATATGGACATTAGAAGCGATGCATGATGAGATGGATTATAGGTGTTTGGGTCATGATTAAGCAATAGGTGCATTTTGCAGTATATCTGACCTGTTGTGGTGTCAGCCGTTGATTGCTGTGCTGTTGTGGCGGACAGTGTACTGGATTCAGCTGTTACTGGTACAGATGTCGAGGTTTCACCTGCAATTGAATGTGAAGTAGAGGAAGGTGGTACCTGATGTGAGAAGAGCTCGATATGGAGCTGTTCTTCTTGTGAGTTTTAGATAACATTCAGTGTATTCCTAGAGTTGAGCTATCATTATAGTGTGATCTTGTGATGACGTGATACATTCGAAATCTCCTATTAACTATCTCATTCCATAACGAATTGCTATTGACAAAGTAGCTCAATGTGACAATCTTACCTTGCGTGCTGGTTGCTGTCACACTTGTAGAAGCAGCCGCAGTTGATGCACCTGAAAAACAGCATTTGATCGTCTGGACGTGAAAGGCAGCTACTCTCATCAAGTGAAAGGTTGATTGCTATTGATAAGCTACATATGTCAGCAAACATGAATGTCAATCAATTCTATTTCGGTCTTTTTCACAATACAAAAGCAATGCTGACGGGTGAGGCCCAGTAACAACCAATCGGGTGTTGATGTCGGCCAGTGAGACCGATGACTTCTACTATCCTCGCATTGCGCTGTCAGTGTTGAATGCGTTGTGATTGATTCGTTTGTTTAGTTACATGGACAATATATGGACATTAGAAGCGATGCATGATGAGATGGATTATAGGTGTTTGGGTCATGATTAAGCAATAGGTGCATTTTGCAGTATATCTGACCTGTTGTGGTGTCAGCCGTTGATTGCTGTGCTGTTGTGGCGGACAGTGTACTGGATTCAGCTGTTACTGGTACAGATGTCGAGGTTTCACCTGCAATTGAATGTGAAGTAGAGGAAGGTGGTACCTGATGTGAGAAGAGCTCGATATGGAGCTGTTCTTCTTGTGACTTTTAGATAGCATTCAGTGTATTCCTAGAGTTGAGCTATCATTATAGTGTGATCTTGTGATGACGTGATACATTCGAAATCTCCTATTAACTATCTCATTCGATAACGAATTGCTATTGACAAAGTAGCTCAATGTGACAATCTTACCTTGTGTGCTGGTTGCTGGCACACTTGTAGAAGCAGCCGCAGTTGATGCACCTGAAAAACAGCATTTGATCGTCAGGACGTGAAAGGCAGCTACTCTCATCAATTGAAAGGTTGATTGCTATTGATGAGCTACATATGTCATCAAACATGAATGTCAATCAATTCTATTTCGGTCTTTTTCACAATACAAAAGCAATGCTGACGGGTGAGGCCCAGTAACAACCAATCGGGTGTTGATGTCGGCCAGTGAGACCGATGACTTCTACTATCCTCGCATTGCGCTGTCAGTGTTGAATGCGTTGTGATTGATTCGTTTGTTTAGTTACATGGACAATATATGGACATTAGAAGCGATGCATGATGAGATGGATTATAGGTGTTTGGGTCATGATTAAGCAATAGGTGCATTTTGCAGTATATCTGACCTGTTGTGGTGTCAGCCGTTGATTGCTGTGCTGTTGTGGCGGACAGTGTACTGGATTCAGCTGTTACTGGTACAGATGTCGAGGTTTCACCTGCAATTGAATGTGAAGTAGAGGAAGGTGGTACCTGATGTGAGAAGAGCTCGATACGGAGCTGTTCTTCTTGTGACTTTCAGATAACATTCAGTGTATTCCTAGAGTTGAGCTATCAGTATAGTTTGATCTTGTGATGACGTGATACATTCGAAATCTCCTATTAACTATCTCATTCGATAACGAATTGCTATTGACAAAGTAGCTCAAGGTGACAATCTTACCTTGTGTGCTGGTTGCTGGCACACTTGTAGAAGCAGCCGAAGTTGAAGCACCTGAAAAACAGCATTTGATCGTCAGGACGTGAAAGGCAGCTACTCTCATCAATTGAAAGGTTGATTGCTATTGATGAGCTACATATGTCAGCAAACATGAATGTCAATCAATTCTATTTTGCTCTTTTTCACAATACAAAAGCAATGCTGACGAGTGAGGCCCAGTAGCAACCAATCGGTTGTTGATGTCGGTCAGTGAGACCGATGACTTCTACTATCCTCGCATTGCGCTGTCAGTGTTGAATGCGTTGTGATTGATTCGTTTGTTTAGTTACATGGACAATATATGGACATTAGAAGCGATGCATGATGAGATGGATTATAGGTGTTTGGGTCATGATTAAGCAATAGGTGCATTTTGCAGTATATCTGACCTGTTGTGGTGTCAGCCGTTGATTGCTGTGCTGTTGTGGCGGACAGTGTACTGGATTCAGCTGTTACTGGTACAGATGTCGAGGTTTCACCTGCAATTGAATGTGAAGTAGAGGAAGGTGGTACCTGATGTGAGAAGAGCTCGATATGGAGCTGTTCTTCTTGTGACTTTTAGATAGCATTCAGTGTATTCCTAGAGTTGAGCTATCATTATAGTGTGATCTTGTGATGACGTGATACATTCGAAATCTCCTATTAACTATCTCATTCGATAACGAATTGCTATTGACAAAGTGTCTCAATGTGACAATCTTACCTTGTGTGCTGGTTGCTGGCACACTTGTAGAAGCAGCCGCAGTTGATGCACCTGAAAAACAGCATTTGATCGTCAGGACGTGAAAGGCAGCTACTCTCATCAATTGAAAGGTTGATTGCTATTGATGAGCTACATATGTCATCAAACATGAATGTCAATCAATTCTATATCACTCTGTTTTTCAGGACAAAAGCAATGCTGACGAGTGAGGCCCAGTAACAACCAATCGGTTGTTGATGTCGGTCAGTGAGACCGCTGACTGCTACTATCCTCGCATTGCGCTGTCAGTGTTGAATGCGTTGTGATTGATTCGTTTGTTTAGTTACATGGACAATATATGGACATTAGAAGCGATGCATGATGAGATGGATTATAGGTGTTTGGGTCATGATTCAGCAATAGGTGCATTTTGCAGTATATCTGACCTGTTGTGGTGTCAGCCGTTGATTGCTGTGCTGTTGTGGCGGACAGTGTACTGGATTCAGCTGTTACTGGTACAGATGTCGAGGTTTCACCTGCAATTGAATGTGAAGTAGAGGAAGGAGGTACCTGATGTGAGAAGAGCTCGATATGGAGCTGTTCTTCTTGTGAGTTTTAGATAACATTCAGTGTATTCCTAGAGTTGAGCTATCATTATAGTGTGATCTTGTGATGACGTGATACATTCGAAATCTCCTATTAACTATCTCATTCGATAACGAATTGCTATTGACAAAGTGGCTCAATGTGACAATCGTACCTTGTGTGCTGGTTGCTGGCACACTTGTAGAAGCAGCCGCAGTTGATGCACCTGAAAAACAGCATTTGATCGTCAGGACGTGAAAGGCAGCTACTCTCATCAATTGAAAGGTTGATTGCTATTGATGAGCTACATATGTCATCAAACATGAATGTCAATCAATTCTATATCACTCTTCTTCTCAGGACAAAAGGAATACTGACGAGTGAGGCCCAGTAACAACCAATCGGTTGTTGATGTCGGTCAGTGAGACCGCTGACTTCTACTATCCTCGCATTGCGCTGTCAGTGTTGAATGCGTTGTGATTGATTCGTTTGTTTAGTTACATGGACAATATATGGACATTAGAAGCGATGCATGATGAGATGGATTATAGGTGTTTGGGTCATGATTAAGAGGTAGATGCATTTTGCAGTATATCTGACCTGTTGTGGTGTCAGCCGTTGATTGCTGTGCTGTTGTGGCGGACAGTGTACTGGATTCAGCTGTTACTGGTACAGATGTCGAGGTTTCACCTGCAATTGAATGTGAAGTAGAGGAAGGAGGTACCTGATGTGAGAAGAGCTCGATATGGAGCTGTTCTTCTTGTGACTTTTAGATAACATTCAGTGTATTCCTAGAGTTGAGCTATCATTATAGTGTGATCTTGTGATGACGTGATACATTCGAAATCTCCTATTAACTATCTCATTCGATAACGAATTGCTATTGACAAAGTGGCTCAATGTGACAATCGTACCTTGTGTGCTGGTTGCTGGCACACTTGTAGAAGCAGCCGAAGTTGAAGCACCTGAAAAACAGCATTTGATCGTCAGGACGTGAAAGGCAGCTACTCTCATCAATTGAAAGGTTGATTGCTATTGATGAGCTACATATGTCAGCAAACATGAATGTCAATCAATTCTATTTTGCTCTTTTTCACAATACAAAAGCAATGCTGACGAGTGAGGCCCAGTAACAACCAATCGGTTGTTGATGTCGGTCAGTGAGACCGCTGACTTCTACTATCCTCGCATTGCGCTGTCAGTATTGAATGCGTTGTGCTTGATTCGTTTGTTTAGTTACATGGACAATATATGGACATTTGAAGCTATGCATGATGAGATGGATTATAGGTGTTTGGGTCATGATTAAGCAGTAGGTGGAGTTTGCAGTATATCTGACCTGTTGTGGTGTCAGCCGTTGATTGCTGTGCTGTTGTGGCGGACAGTGTACTGGATTCAGCTGTTACTGGTACAGATGTCGAGGTTTCACCTGCAATTGAATGTGAAGTAGAGGAAGGAGGTACCTGATGTGAGGAGAGCTCGATATGGAGCTGTTCTTCTTGTGACTTTTAGATAGCATTCAGTGTATTCCTAGAGTTGAGCTATCATTATAGTGTGATCTTGTGATGACGTGATACATTCGAAATCTCCTATTAACTATCTCATTCGATAACGAATTGCTATTGACAAAGTGGCTCAATGTGACAATCTTACCTTGCGTGCTGGTTGCTGGCACACTTGTAGAAGCAGCCGCAGTTGATGCACCTGAAAAACAGCATTTGATCGTCAGGACGTGAAAGGCAGCTACTCTCATCAACTGAAAGGTTGATCGCTATTGATAAGCTACATATGTCAGCAAACATGAATGTCAATCAATTCTATATCACTCTTCTTCTCAGGACAAAAGCAATGCTGACGAGTGAGGCCCAGTAACAACCAATCGGTTGTTGATGTCGGTCAGTGAGACCGCTGACTGCTACTATCCTCGCATTGCGCTGTCAGTGTTGAATGCGTTGTGATTGATTCGTTTGTTTAGTTACATGGACAATATATGGACATTAGAAGCGATGCATGATGAGATGGATTATAGGTGTTTGGGTCATGATTAAGCAATAGGTGCATTTTGCAGTATATCTGACCTGTTGTGGTGTCAGCCGTTGATTGCTGTGCTGTTGTGGCGGACAGTGTACTGGATTCAGCTGTTACTGGTACAGATGTCGAGGTTTCACCTGCAATTGAATGTGAAGTAGAGGAAGGTGGTACCTGATGTGAGAAGAGCTCGATATGGAGCTGTTCTTCTTGTGAGTTTTAGATAACATTCAGTGTATTCCTAGAGTTGAGCTATCATTATAGTGTGATCTTGTGATGACGTGATACATTCGAAATCTCCTATTAACTATCTCATTCGATAACGAATTGCTATTGACAAAGTGGCTCAATGTGACAATCGTACCTTGTGTGCTGGTTGCTGGCACACTTGTAGAAGCAGCCGAAGTTGAAGCACCTGAAAAACAGCATTTGATCGTCAGGACGTGAAAGGCAGCTACTCTCATCAATTGAAAGGTTGATTGCTATTGATGAGCTACATATGTCATCAAACATGAATGTCAATCAATTCTATATCACTCTTCTTCTCAGGACAAAAGCAATGCTGACGAGTGAGGCCCAGTAACAACCAATCGGTTGTTGATGTCGGTCAGTGAGACCGCTGACTGCTACTATCCTCGCATTGCGCTGTCAGTATTGAATGCGTTCTGATTGAGTCATTTGTTTAGTTACATGGACAATATATGGACATTAGAAGCGATGCATGATGAGATGGATTATAGGTGTTTGGGTCATGATTAAGCAATAGGTGCATTTTGCAGTATATCTGACCTGTTGTGGTGTCAGCCGTTGATTGCTGTGCTGTTGTGGCGGACACTGTACTGGATTCAGCTGTTACTGGTACAGATGTCGAGGTTTCACCTGCAATTGAATGTGAAGTAGAGGAAGGTGGTACCTGATGTGAGAAGAGCTCGATATGGAGCTGTTCTTCTTGTGACTTTTAGATAGCATTCAGTGTATTCCTAGAGTTGAGCTATCATTATAGTGTGATCTTGTGATGACGTGATACATTCGAAATCTCCTATTAACTATCTCATTCGATAACGAATTGCTATTGACAAAGTGGCTCAATGTGACAATCTTACCTTGCGTGCTGGTTGCTGGCACACTTGTAGAAGCAGCCGCAGTTGATGCACCTGAAAAACAGCATTTGATCGTCAGGACGTGAAAGGCAGCTACTCTCATCAAGTGAAAGGTTGATTGCTATTGATAAGCTACATATGTCAGCAAACATGAATGTCAATCAATTCTATTTCGCTCTTTTTCACAATACAAAAGCAATGCTGACGAGTGAGGCCCAGTAACAACCAATCGGGTGTTGATGTCGGCCAGTGAGACCGCTGACTGCTACTATCCTCGCATTGCGCTGTCAGTGTTGAATGCGTTGTGATTGATTCGTTTGTTTAGTTACATGGACAATATATGGACATTAGAAGCGATGCATGATGAGATGGATTATAGGTGTTTGGGTCATGATTAAGCAATAGGTGCATTTTGCAGTATATCTGACCTGTTGTGGTGTCAGCCGTTGATTGCTGTGCTGTTGTGGCGGACAGTGTACTGGATTCAGCTGTTACTGGTACAGATGTCGAGGTTTCACCTGCAATTGAATGTGAAGTAGAGGAAGGTGGTACCTGATGTGAGAATAGCTCGATATGGAGCTGTTGTTTTTGTGAGTTTTAGATAACATTCAGTGTATTCCTAGAGTTGAGCTATCAACATAGATTGATCTTGTGATGACGTGATACATTCGAAATCTCCTATTAACTATCTCATTCGATAACGAATTGCTATTGACAAAGTGGCTCAATGTGACAATCGTACCTTGTGTGCTGGTTGCTGGCACACTTGTAGAAGCAGCCGAAATTGAAGCACCTGAAAAACAGCATTTGATCGTCAGGACGTGAAAGGCAGCTACTCTCATCAATTGAAAGGTTGATTGCTATTGATGAGCTACATATGTCATCAAACATGAATGTCAATCAATTCTATATCACTCTTCTTCTCAGGACAAAAGCAATGCTGACGAGTGAGGCCCAGTAACAACCAATCGGTTGTTGATGTCGGTCAGTGAGACTGCTGATTTCTACTATCCTCGCATTGCGCTGTCAGTATTGAATGTGTTCTGATTGATTCGTTTGTTTAGTTACATGGACAATATATGGACATTAGAAGCGATGCATGATGAGATGGATTATAGGTGTTTGGGTCATGATTAAGCAATAGGTGCATTTTGCAGTATATCTGACCTGTTGTGGTGTCAGCCGTTGATTGCTGTGCTGTTTTGGCGGACACTGTACTGGATTCAGCTGTTACTGGTACAGATGTCGAGGTTTCACCTGCAATTGAATGTGAAGTAGAGGAAGGAGGTACCTGATGTGAGGAGAGCTCGATATGGAGCTGTTCTTCTTGTGACTTTTAGATAGCATTCAGTGTATTCCTAGAGTTGAGCTATCAACATAGTGTGATCTTGTGATGACGTGATACATTCGAAATCTCCTATTAACTATCTCATTCGATAACGACTTGCTATTGACAAAGTAGCTCAATGTGACAATCTTACCTTGCGTGCTGGTTGCTGTCACACTTGTAGAAGCAGCCGCAGTTGATGCACCTGAAAAACAGCATTTGATCGTCAGGACGTGAAAGGCAGCTACTCTCATCAAGTGAAAGGTTGATTGCTATTGATAAGCTACATATGTCAGCAAACATGAATGTCAATCAATTCTATTTCGCTCGGTTTCACAATACAAAAGCAATGCTGACGGGTGAGGCCCAGTAACAACCAATCGGGTGTTGATGTCGGCCAGTGAGACCGATGACTTCTACTATCCTCGCATTGCGCTGTCAGTGTTGAATGCGTTGTGATTGATTCGTTTGTTTAGTTACATGGACAATATATGGACATTAGAAGCGATGCATGATGAGATGGATTATAGGTGTTTGGGTCATGATTAAGCAATAGGTGCATTTTGCAGTATATCTGACCTGTTGTGGTGTCAGCCGTTGATTGCTGTGCTGTTGTGGCGGACAGTGTACTGGATTCAGCTGTTACTGGTACAGATGTCGAGGTTTCACCTGCAATTGAATGTGAAGTAGAGGAAGGTGGTACCTGATGTGAGAAGAGCTCGATATGGAGCTGTTCTTCTTGTGAGTTTTAGATAACATTCAGTGTATTCCTAGAGTTGAGCTATCATTATAGTGTGATCTTGTGATGACGTGATACATTCGAAATCTCCTATTAACTATCTCATTCGATAACGAATTGCTATTGACAAAGTGGCTCAATGTGACAATCTTACCTTGTGTGCTGGTTGCTGGCACACTTGTAGAAGCAGCCGAAGTTGAAGCACCTGAAAAACAGCATTTGATCGTCAGGACGTGAAAGGCAGCTACTCTCATCAATTGAAAGGTTGATTGCTATTGATGAGCTACATATGTCATCAAACATGAATGTCAATCAATTCTATATCACTCTTCTTCTCAGGACAAAAGCAATGCTGACGAGTGAGGCCCAGTAACAACCAATCGGTTGTTGATGTCGGTCAGTGAGACCGCTGACTTCTACTATCCTCGCATTGCGCTGTCAGTATTGAATGTGTTCTGATTGATTCGTTTGTTTAGTTACATGGACAATATATGGACATTAGAAGCGATGCATGATGAGATGGATTATAGGTGTTTGGGTCATGATTAAGCAATAGGTGCATTTTGCAGTATATCTGACCTGTTGTGGTGTCAGCCGTTGATTGCTGTGCTGTTGTGGCGGACACTGTACTGGATTCAGCTGTTACTGGTACAGATGTCGAGGTTTCACCTGCAATTGAATGTGAAGTAGAGGAAGGTGGTACCTGATGTGAGAATAGCTCGATATGGAGCTGTTGTTTTTGTGAGTTTTAGATAACATTCAGTGTATTCCTAGAGTTGAGCTATCAACATAGATTGATCTTGTGATGACGTGATACATTCGAAATCTCCTATTAACTATCTCATTCGATAACGAATTGCTATTGACAAAGTGGCTCAATGTGACAATCTTACCTTGTGTGCTGGTTGCTGGCACACTTGTAGAAGCAGCCGCAGTTGATGCACCTGAAAAACAGCATTTGATCGTCAGGACGTGAAAGGCAGCTACTCTCATCAATTGAAAGGTTGATTGCTATTGATGAGCTACATATGTCAGCAAACATGAATGTCAATCAAATCTATATCGCTCTTTTTCACAATACAAAAGCAATGCTGACGAGTGAGGCCCAGTAACAACCAATCGGTTGTTGATGTCGGTCAGTGAGACCGCTGACTTCTACTATCCTCGCATTGCGCTGTCAGTGTTGAATGCGTTGTGATTGATTCGTTTGTTTAGTTACATGTACATTACATGGACATTAGAAGAGATGCATGAAGAGATGGATGACAGGTGTTTGGGTCATGATTAAGCAGTAGGTGGATTTTGCAGTATATCTGACCTGTTGTGGTGTCAGCCGTTGATCGATGTGCTGCTGTGGCGGACAGTGTACTGGATTCAGCTGTTACTGGTACAGATGTCGAGGTTTCACCTGCAATTGAATGTGAAGTAGAGGAAGGAGGTACCTGATGTGAGAAGAGCTCGATATGGAGCTGTTCTTCTTGTGACTTTTAGATAGCATTCAGTGTATTCCTAGAGTAGAGCTATCATTATAGTGTGATCTTGTGATGACGTGATACACATTCGAATCTCCTATTAACTATCTCATTCGAT